>JANEZO010000077.1:0-106782 GCA_025169545.1 Anguilla japonica | reverse complement strand
AATGCAGGCTAAGTACCATGCTGACTGAGTTAGCGCTGCGCTAACAGTACTGTGCATTCCACCTGACGCTGAGTTAGCGCTGCGCTAACAGTACTGTGCATTCCACCTGACGCTGAGTTAGCGCTGCGCTAACAGTACTGTGCATTCCACCTGACGCTGAGTTAGCGCTGCGCTAACAGTACTGTGCATTCCACCTGACGCTGAGTTAACGCTGCGCTGACAGTGCTGTGCATTCCACCTGACGCTGAGTTAGCGCTGCGCTAACAGTACTGTGCATTCCACCTGACGCTGAGTTAGCGCTGTGCTGACAGTGCTGTGCATTCCACCTGACGCTGAGTTAGCGCTGCGCTAACAGTACTGTGCATTCCACCTGACAGTGCTCCAACGAGTCTGTGCTGGGAGCCTCCTTTCACCCTATGGAGGCTAACCTGATTGTCACCTGTGGGAAGTCCCACCTCAACTTCTGGACCATGGAGGGGAATGTCCTCACCAAGAGGCAGGGCCTGTTTGAGGTACAAACTGAAAGAATAACTGGGGCTGTTATCTTACCTGTAGTTTCTCACGACTTACACAGTACCGATTTTCTCTTTTAATGTTTATATCTATTTCAGCTAGAAATGCATGCCTCTGGAAGAAAAGTATAAATTAGTTTGGATGCATTCAGGTTTTAAGCACATGCACCAAATTAGTATAGCTATGCAAGCCATTATTATAGATACTCAGTGTGTGCAAGCACAGGCTTGCGCTGACAGATCCGTGGTTTCTTAATGAGGTGGAAGCGCCTGACTGGCCATTAGGCCTGCCTCCAGAACCACTTTAGACTGAGTGACAGGCGCTTGAGCATGCCCAGTAACTTATTCCATTACGGAGCGTCGCGGGGGCTGCCTCCTGATTGGTCCTTGCTCTCGCTTCCCAGAAACACGAGAAGCCCAAGTACGTGCTGTGCGTCGCCTTCGCCGAGAACGGAGACGCCATCACCGGAGATTCCAGCGGGAATATCTACATCTGGGGGAAAGGTCAGATTAGTCCCAATTAGCGCCAGTGGTTACTTACGCTGTTCATTGTGGTTGTTAAGTGGTTGTTAAGGCAAAGGCCAGTAATCATTGATTGCAGAACCCAGTTTTTTAAGAATGTTCAAAACATTCATATTTATTGGAATAATGTGCTTGCATCACTTGGTCAATCAACAGGAAAAACATAAATTTAATGTTTTCTCTTACTAAATATGCGATGAATATTCAGTCACACTGTGACTAGTTAAAGTTGAGCTATGGTGTAGAACATGTTCTGTGGAGGACGTCTTAAATTGTGCATTTTGAGATGAATTGACCTCATCATTTTATGAAATAGATTAGTCCAGCAGTGACACGTTATCCTGTGTTGACCAGTAGAGGATCAGGCTTTTACAGATCATTTATTAAAGGATGTTTAAGGTTAAGAGCTGTACTTATTACAGAGGTGATGGCAGGTCTCTTGTGATGAGTTGTCCCTGCCCATACCTGCTCTACCCCTTACCTGCCCCTTTCTGAGCCAGAGAAAGCATGCCTGTTAGCTGCAGGATGAGCGTGATGATGTCAGAACATAAAGGGCGGGGTGAAGCGTGATGATGTCAGCACATTAATGGCGGGGTGAAGCGTGATGATGTCAGCACATAAAGGGTTGGGTGAAGCGTGATGATGTCAGCACATAAAGGGCAGGGTGAAGCGTGATGATGTCAGCACATAAAGGGCGGGGTGAAGCGTGATGATGTCAGCACATAAAGGGCAGGGTCAAGCGTGATGATGTCAGCACATAAAGGGCGGGGTGAAGCGTGATGATGTCAGCACATAAAGGCCAGGTTGAAGCGTGATGATTTCAGCACATAAAGGGCGGTGTGAAGCGTGATGATGTCAGCACATAAAGGGCGGTGTGATTGACAGGTGGGAGCCGGATCAGCCAGGTGGTGGGGGGGGCCCACGAGGGTGGGATCTTCTCCCTCTGCGTGCTGAAGGACGGGACGCTGGTGTCGGGGGGAGGGAAGGACCGACGCGTGGTGCTGTGGGACCACAACTACCACAAGAAGAGCGAGCTCGAGGTGAGAGGACCAGGCTTCAAGGGCAAGAGGCTCCACATGAGAAAAACTACATTCTAAAGGCTGGATTCTTACTTCTAGTGCCAGAGTTGTGCAGGGTTGTGTGTTTACCCTGCAGGATCAAATGATTGAGAACACAAAGGATTCTCTTATACCGATGGATGGATACATAATATTCTGTATGTGTACACAGTACACCTCTCTCTCTCCTCCTCTCTCTTCTCCTCCCCTCGCTCCTCTCCTCCCCCTCCGCTCGTCTCTTCTCTCCTCCCCTCACTCCTCTCCCTCCCTCTCCCCTGCAGGTGTCTGAGATGTTCGGGCCGGTTCGCTGCCTGGCCGAGGGGAAGCAGGACGGGCTGTTTGTGGGGACCACCCGAAACGCCATCCTGCAGGGCTCCTTCTCCGGGGAGCTCAGACCAGTCGTGCAGGTAGGTAAGGCCTGGAGTGAGACCGCTCTCAGCCCGAACACTGCATCAGGGGCACGTTTACAGAGAGGTCCACACCCACAACTCTGCCACCCATTCAGAGAAGTTCATCTACTGTAGATACGCACACATACACACACACATGCACACACACCCAGGTTAAAACATATTTGTTATATAACAATATATGAACCTATCAGTATTAGTAATGAACACAGATGATATTGTGTACAGTACCACTCTTAATTTATGACAAGTAGAGACATACTGGGCTGCCTCCCCTATTGCGATATCCTCTTCCCCCAGAATAAGTTTTCATTTATTTGGTTCTGATAGGTATTCATATAGATTAATTTGTGCAGTGAATTTGGGAAAATATTGGTTACTGATTGGGAGGTACTTGGGGCAGGAAAGCAGGAAGAGGGCTTTTGTCTCCACCTGCCAGATTGCAATGAGCACACAGCCTGTTCTCTTTTGCCAGCCAGGTCTTTTTGTGGGGCCCGATTTCACTGGCAAGGCTGTGGTCACTGAGTCTGTACATTGTTAATGTGCGCCTTTGTTTTTTGGTTTTTAACTCTAGTAAGATATTCTGACTGGGGATAATCTCGGCCTAGAGCACAGTAAATTTCCAGTCTATTGTTTAAATTAGTTTCTTCATGCCAATTCTCAATGTGCAGGTTTTTGTTGGTTGTTTTCTAAATGCGGTGGGTGTGGTATTTTGTTGTGTATTTTGTAAAAAAATATTTTTATGGCCAGTTGGTAACAGTGTGACTCGATTCAAATGAACCGAGAATCTCTCTCCCTCCCTCCCTCTCTCCCTCCCTCTGTCTCTCTCTCTCTTTCTCTCTCTCTCTTACTCTCTCTCTCTCTCTCTCTCTCTCTCTCTCTCTCTCTCTCTCTCTCACGTGGAACAGGGCCACACGGACGAGCTGTGGGGCCTGGACTCCCACCCCACCCTGGAGCAGTTTGTGACCTGCGGCCAGGACAAGCTCGTCCACCTGTGGGACTCCGCCTCTCACCAGCCCTTGTGGAGCAAGTACATAGAGGCGTGTACACCCCCCCCCCCCCCCTCCTCCAGGCCTTCATTTCCCTGTTCGGTGTCAGATTTCAGAAAGGGGGGTGAGGGGACCAAAATCGGCTACACTCCATGTCCAGAAAGGACTGCGCAAGCCACTCAGATGCCACCTCACCATAAACCTTTCATATGTGTGAACGGTCAAGGTTATTAAAAAAAATAGAGGTTTTAAAAATTTGGTCTGTTTGATAAATGTTTAAGCTGGATTTGCTGCCATGAGTTAAGTAATCATTAGCCAGCTTCAGAACTGAGGCAGGGATTGGCAGATTCTTAGCTGTACTCCAGTGGTCAGACTGGCATCAGTGTGTAACAGTTTTTTGCTGAAAGAGGAAGTAGATTGAAACATTTGAACTTTAAATGAAAAAAATTGACTGATTAAAAAGTGGGAAAAAATCTATTTTTTCAGTAGCCATGATGTCAGTAAGCTTGATTGTAAACTGCTGTTATCAGTGTTCTAGGCATTAGTCACGGTGTTTACACAAGGCTCAACTAATCAAACTCTGAATGAAGCCATGTCCTGCTCTGCGCATTCTGACTCTCCTGCTCTTTCCTTGATGATTGTTTGGCAGGATCCTGCACGATCTGCTGGTTTCCATCCCAACGAAGCTGTTGTTGCTGTGGGAACCATGACAGGAAGGTAGCGACAGAAAAATCTTTTCTGCGTTATGATTCAGTAGAGTTCCTGTGAGATCCGATGAGGAGCCAAAGAAATGTGACCAATCATAAAAGTGCCACACATGCAGTGGTCAGCACACATGCAGTAGCACACATGCAGTAGTCAGCACACATGCAGTAGCACACATGCAGTGGTCAGCACACATGCAGTAGTCAGCACACATGCAGTGCCACACATGCAGTAGTCAGCACACATGCAGTGCCACACATGTAGTAGCACACATGCAGTAGTCAGCACACATGCACTGCCACACATGCAGTAGCACACATGCAGTAGTCAGCACACATGCAGTGCCACACATGCAGTAGTCAGCACACATGCAGTGCCACACATGTAGTAGCACACATGCAGTAGTCAGCACACATGCACTGCCACACATGCAGTAGCACACATGCAGTAGTCACCACACATGCAGCAGCACACATGCAGTAGTCAGCACATGCAGTGCCACACATGCAGTAGTCAGCACACATGCAGTAGCACACATGCAGTAGTCACCACACATGCAGCAGCACACATGCAGTAGTCAGCACATGCAGTGCCACACATGCAGTAGTCAGCAGACAGACAGTAGCACACATGCAGTAGTCAGCACACATGCAGTAGCACACATGCAGCAGTCAGCACACATGCAGTAGCACACATGCAGTAGTCAGCACACATAGTAGTCAGCACACATGCAGTAGTCAGCACACATGCAGTGCCACACATGCAGTAGTCAGCACACATGCAGTGCCACACATGCAGTAGTCAGCACACATGCAGTAGCACACATGCGGTGGTCAGCACACATGCAGTAGCACACATGCAGTAGTCAGCACACATGCAGTGGTCAGCACACATGCAGTAGTCAGCACACATACAGTGCCACACATGCAGTAGCACACATGCAGTGGTCAGCACGCAGACAGTATTGAAATATTGCTGCAACACTGTGGTTTCATTCATACACTGCGAGAGCCATGCAGGAATTGGGAGAAAGCTTTTATCTGGATTTCCAGTGAGTCAGATGTTCAGTAACATTTGGGGTGTCCTTTGTTTACTCTCTCAAAGTTGTTGAGTATTCATTCCTAGATGGAATTACTCAAGTAAAAGAGTATTCTCAGGACATGTGCTGTATTTGTTAGGGGGAATTCAGTCTTCCATAGTATTGTTCCATTACATTACATTTATTTCGCAGACGCTTTTATCCAAAGCGACGTACAAAAAGTGCATATCATGGTCATAGGCAATTGCTGAACACAAGTTCAGAAAGGTATAATACTTATTTTGTACAGCTATTTCTAGCCAAGAACACAGTTCACACAGTGAACACTATTCTAACCTAACCTCTGCAAAGCCAACTAGGCAGAAGAATAAGCTACAGTATTAGGACAAATACAAAATACCAAAAGGTGCTGGGATGGGGCAACATGTAACAAGTGACATGAAAAGGGTTTTTTTTTTTTTTTTTTTTTTTTTTTAAATTAAAGAGTGAAATATACAGCATGGTGGTGGTTAATTTTCCATTTGATGAATGGTTCTTTCTCCTGAGCAGACTCCAGAATCCTCTGGAAACAGCAAACAAATGTCAGTTTGCGATCCTAGAAGGCCGCAGTGCAGCTGAAACTTTCTAACTCACTTTAAACTGTCCTGGAAAGGGGGAGAATTGTTCAGATTTGTCATTCAAATTTTCCTTCGAAGACCCTGTGCAATCACCCTTTTTCTTACATTTTAACAATTCAATAAGCTGCAAGATAAAGATTTCTACTTCATTTTTTAAATTCACAAGCTGCAAAATAATAGAACTATATAAAGTATGCCGTTTGTACAAACAAGAGCCATAGGTCTGATATGGCTTAGCCAATCTGTATGTATATTCACTTCCAGTTCACTTCTGATTGGCAGCCCTCTAAACAGTATAACTGCTGATTGGCTAAAATGAAAATCTTCATGTTTCTTACACAAAATGACCAGTACAAAATGCTGTTGCAATGGGCGGGGTGAGGGCTGTTTCTTTCAGGGTAAAAAAAAACAACTGAATGAAGTCATAACTGAATAAAATAGGCTTAAAACCACAATATTTGTTTTCTTGGGTTCAACAGCTGCAAAAGAATGATTTTGATTGCACAAGGTCTTTTCTGAGAGGCAGTCTTTCCAGTCCTGAGGTAGTGATGTGGTTCTGACTTGCCTGTCTCTCTGGTTCTGACCCGTCTGTCTCTCTGGTTCTGACCCGCCTGTCTCTCTGGTTCTGACCCGTCTGTCTCCCTGATTCTGACCCACCTGTCTCTCTGGTTCTGACCCGCCTGTCTCCCTGTCCCTTCCAGGTGGCTGGTGTTGGATACCGACACCAGGGACCTGGTCTCGACGCACACTGACGGCAACGAGATCATCTCCATCGTTAAATACTCACCAGGTGTGTGGAGAGAAGAGCACCAGCACCACAGAGAAGCACAACAGACACGTTTAGAGGCAGCAGTGTCATAAGTGCTTGACTCCGTTTCACATATCAGAGATCTGCTCTAGCAGTCTTTCTCAGTTCAGAGGAGGTAAAAGAAAGAAAAAAGTAGTTGAAGAATTTTCAACAGTTTGGCATACTCCCTACATCAGTGAAATGTTGTTGTATACTGAGTCTACTGTTATGTATGCTTAGTGTAAAACATCACCACAGGTGTACGGGTTGATTACACAGAAATTTTCAATCAGACGCACTTTTTTAAAGTGAGATTGTTGATAAGCACTTAACTCGTTGAGGCAAATCCAAAAAGTAAATCAATATCTTTAAAATATAAATGGATTTCACTTACAGTGCAATGAAGGCATATATAAAGTAATATATATCTATATATCTTAATAATGTATGTAATATTCCTTATATAAGGCTTCCATTCAGTGAAGACATGTTTTTTCTTCATATAGCCTCATATTTAATTATCTTATGAATGTGGTTTCTGAATTTATTTTTATATGGGCATCATGTTTTTAAAAGGCTGACATTAGAGCACAGTCCATTTGTGTTGGAAATATTTTCAGTGTATACCCATTATGCACAGTCACCTGATCCTCTGCTTCACAGATGGGGCCTACCTGGCAGTGGGATCCCACGACAACTTTGTTTACATCTATGCTGTGACAGAGAATGGCAGAAAGTACAGCCGTGCCGGGAAATGCACGGTGGGTAAAATGCACTGCTTCATGGGATTTGTAGTCTTTTTTTCTGTTCATTTATTAGTCTTGCAAATAGATATATCACATTTCAAAAACAAATGACCTCAGTTTTCTACATACATCAGTCTATATCTGTACACATCCATATCATGAATAAACAAGATGTTAATATTGTGTTATTTCTCACAGTCCCAATTTCAAAAGAATGTAGCAGTTGAAATAGTTAAAGGGGATAACAGAGCCTCATTTATGCTTGGCTTTGTTTCTGCTTAATTTTACTTCACAGGGCCACTCCAGTTTTGTGACCCACTTGGACTGGTCCACTGACAGCCAGTACATCGTCACCAACTCAGGAGACTACGAGATCTTATTCTGTGAGCCTTTTTCTTAGAGAGTCGCAGTCTGGTCAGAGAGCCGGTCACAGTCCACACACTGCTGCTCACGCCCCCGTTCTTTCCCCGCTCCACAGGGGAAGCCGCGAGTGGCAAACACCTGACCAGTGCAGACACTGTGCGGAACCTGGAGTGGGCCACCTCCACCTGCGTGCTGAGCTTCAGCGTGTTCGGTGAGTGGGTGTTCACCCCTGGGGCTGCTTTAGTGTGTTCGGTGAGTGGGTGTTCACCCCTGGGGCTGCTTTAGTGTGTTCGGTGAGTGGGTGTTCACCCCTGGGGCTGCTTTAGTGTGTTCGGTGAGTGGGTGCTCACCCCCCTGGGGCTGCTTTAGTGTGTTCGGTGAGTGGGTGCTCACCCCCCTGGGGCTGCTTTAGTGTGTTCAGTGAGTGGGTGTTCACCCCTGGGGCTGCTTTAGTGTGTTTGGTGAGTGGGTGCTCACCCCCCTGGGGCTGCTTTAGTGTGTTCGGTGAGTGGGTGTTCACCCCTGGGGCTGCTTTAGTGTGTTCAGTGAGTGGGTGCTCACCCCTGGGGCTGCTTTAGTGTGTTCAGTGAGTGGGTGTTCACCCCCCTGGGGCTGCTTTAGTGTGTTCAGTGAGTGTGTGTTCACCCCTGGGGCTGCTTTAGTGTGTTCGGTGAGTGGGTGCTCACCCCCCTGGGGCTGCTTTAGTGTGTTTGGTGAGTGGGTGCTCACCCCCCTGGGGCTGCTTTAGTGTGTTTGGTGAGTGGGTGCTCACCCCCCTGGGGCTGCTTTAGTGTGTTCGGTGAGTGGGTGCTCACCCCTGGGGCTGCTTTAGTGTGTTCGGTGAGTGGGTGCTCACCCCTGGGGCTGCTTTAGTGTGTTTGGTGAGTGGGTGTTCACCCCTGGGGCTGCTTTAGTGTGTTCGGTGAGTGGGTGCTCACCCCTGGGGCTGCTTTAGTGTGTTCGGTGAGTGGGTGCTCACCCCTGGGGCTGCTTTAGTGTGTTTGGTGAGTGGGTGTTCACCCCCCTGGGGCTGCTTTAGTGTGTTTGGTGAGTGGGTGCTCACCCCCCTGGGGCTGCTTTAGTGTGTTTGGTGAGTGGGTGTTCACCCCTGGGGCTGCTTTAGTGTGTTTGGTGAGTGGGTGTTCACCCCTGGGGCTGCTTTAGTGTGTTTGGTGAGTGGGTGTTCACCCCTGGGGCTGCTTTAGTGTGTTCGGTGAGTGGGTGCTCACCCCTGGGGCTGCTTTAGTGTGTTTGGTGAGTGGGTGTTCACCCCTGGGGCTGCTTTAGTGTGTTTGGTGAGTGGGTGCTCACCCCCCTGGGGCTGCTTTAGTGTGTTCGGTGAGTGGGTGTTCACCCCTGGGGCTGCTTTAGCGTGTTCGGTGAGTGGGTGCTCACCCCCCTGGGGCTGCTTTAGTGTGTTTGGTGAGTGGGTGCTCACCCCCGGGGCTGCTTTAGTGTGTTTGGTGAGTGGGTGTTCACCCCTGGGGCTGCTTTAGTGTGTTTGGTGAGTGGGTGCTCACCCCCCTGGGGCTGCTTTAGTGTGTTCGGTGAGTGGGTGCTCAGATCACCCCCCTGGGGCTGCTTTAGTGTGTTTGGTGAGTGGGTGCTCACCCCTGGGGCTGCTTTAGTGTGTTCGGTGAGTGGGTGCTCACCCCTGGGGCTGCTTTAGTGTGTTCGGTGAGTGGGTGCTCACCCCCCTGGGGCTGCTTTAGTGTGTTCGGTGAGTGGGTGTTCAGGTTTAGTTCTGTCAGTAGAAAATGGGGGCATTGGTGGATATTGAGGAAAAAAGTAAATTACCCAAGCGTGTCAGGAAGCATGTTTTATGTGTGGAACAACCTGCCAGGTCATGTAGTAGAGGCACAAACCCTCAGGGGTCTGTGTGCAGGTCTGATACAGCATTTGATAATTTAGTTTGTGACTGGTTAGCGCTAGATACTCTCTCATTTGTAGGTAAATGGTATAGATGAGCTGAATGGTCTGTTCTCATCATGATGTGTTGTCATGTTTTTGTGTTCCTGTCAGGTATCTGGCCAGATGGTGCTGATGGTACAGATATCAACGCCGTGTGCAGGTCACATGACGCCAAGCTCCTGGCCTCTGCCGACGACTTTGGCAAAGTGCGCTTGTTCCCCAACCCCTGCTCACAGCCAAGGGTGAGAGCACTATCCCCAAATCCACAATCACATTACAGCTGTGCTTCCCAACATTCATACCCAAATCCACAATCACATTACAGCTGTGCCTCCCAACATTCATACCCAAATCCACAATATCACATTATAGCTGTGCTTCCCAACATTCATACCCAAATCCACAATCACATTACAGCTGTGACTCAACATTCATACCCAAATCCACAATCACACTACAGCTCTGCTTCCCAACATTCATACCCAAATCCACAATCACATTACAGCTGTGCCTCCCAACATTCATACCCAAATCCACAATCACATTACAGCTGTGCCTCCCAACATTCATACCCAAATCCACAATCACATTACAGCTGTGCTTCCCAACATTTGTGTACATGAATGGTCCTATCTGTAAATTTATAAAGGCCATTTATTTTGCTGTTAAAACACATACGCCCTGTGTGGTGTCTAGCATGGTGGCATTTGGTTTGGCAAATTTGGCCACATGCAGGTGGAGAAGCACTGCTTTAGAATGTTCTGGAAAGTGCAGAGAAATTATTTTGGTTATTCAGATGAAAATAGAAGATTTTCCCCCTGGGGATTTGGTTTTTATCTTCAGACTTTTTTCATCTGCTAGTTTTCAGGCTTGTGTTAAACCTGTTGAATCTTTTCTTGTCTTCTTTTCTGTCTCTTAGGCTCCAAGTCATGTTTACAAAGGCCACAGCAGCCATGTGACCAACGTTGCCTTCCTCCATGACGACAGTCACCTGATCTCTACCGGAGGGAAGGACATGAGCATCCTGCAGTGGTCGGTCGTCTAGGGAACTCTGCTGCACCTTCACTGGAGCCTCCTGTCCACTAGAGGGCAGGACTGCTGTGCCTAAAACTGTCTTTACCCTGCTCTCCTACTCCTTGCTGTCTGAGTGTACTGTACTGTACTGTGCTGAGTAGCCACTAGATGGGGCTCTGGCAAAAGAGAAATAGCATGTCAAGAAGAATATTTAAAGCTATTTAAAGAGCTGTAGCTGCTACATGTGCTGTTTGCAGAAGTCTATAGCGATAAAGATATATAACCGAGTGGCTGTTGTATTTTAATATTTAAAGTACTTAATCTTGTTGTGGCACTAAGCACTTGATGCGTAGATAGAAGTATGCTAATGCTAGACTTGGCCTCTTTTGTTTTACTAATAAAGTTTCTACTTCAGTTTGATTGTGTACACTTTGTTTTTGTTGAGAGTAAAACTTTGTGCCTTACTTCCAGTTCTGTTTTACTTTACTTCCAGTTACCTGCAATAAGTAGGGAATCCAACTGAACATATCATACATTTTGTGTATTTCTGTGGTGTTATGACTTCACTCAGTCCCAGTGAGGAAGTATTCCTATGATGTGTGATTGAGATACAGAGGATTACTATGCTGACTGTGACATGGTCAGGTCTTGGTCATGTTTGCTGGAGGTGTGTTCTCTGAAATGGCCTTGTGACCAGCACCATCACCTGCTGCCACTTGCTGTTGACCGTCAACATGACCGGGGCCAAGAAGAGAAAGGATGTGACATCAGCCTTCACCTTCTCTCTCGTTCTCCTCTCATCTGCCATGAAATTGGTTTTGGCCCAATGTATTTGCAGGCAATAGCCACATTTTGGAAGGCCGTGGATAAGGGCAACAGGGAAACCTACATACCTGCCCATGCCCTGACTTATTTAAACATTTTCCAAAGGCGAGGCACAGTGGGAACATGTGATTAGCAAGATTTTGGGGGTTGGACCCAATCAACAGCTTGATCCACCTGCCTGTCAAAAAACAAATGAAATGTTGCTACTGCATAACACATGCAGCTTGCATTTAGAATGCATTTAATGATTCTGGTAAAGATTTGGTTTGCGTTTGGGGGTCTGTTTTGTTTCTATCTCGCAGAGCATCAATTTCTATCTTACAGAGCATCAATTAAACACTGGTGTGATAAATTTAAAACACTACCATCAAAATACTGCTTATATATGTGTTGGCTTCATGAGGCCATGTTACATATTCAAATGTATAAAATTGTGTAGAAATTGTTTCCTTTTTTCTCCTTTTTTAAGGTTTATGGGATTTTTTTGTCCCAAAATTGGTTGCAATTTTGTGGTACATACAGTATAAAGACTGTTGCCATATTGTAATACAATACTGTGAATATATCATATAAATATTGCATTGACACAATCATTGTATCAGAATAGGATACAATGCACATTTGTCTATCCAATGAACTCCAATTGGGCTAAACTCACAACCCAGTTACCCAGAGTCATACTGTAAACTTACAGTTTTTCTCAATTGTTTAAACACGTTTTCTGAAACTATAGCTCAGTTTCTCAAAACTCCACACACAAAGCACAGCAACAGTTAACCTTTTGCCAAAACTACACAAATCTCTTGCAAAATGCATTCATGCATTCAAAACCATGTTCTCTCTTCTCAAAACTTTTTCCATCAAAATGATTCACACAGGCCTCATATGAATAGATCTTATTGAGCATTGATTTCACACTGGTGCGATAAATTTAAAAACACAACCATCAAAATACAGTATGTATGTTTTGGCCTCATGAGGTCATGTTACATATTCAAGTGTATAAAATAGCGTTAAAAATTGCTTATTTTTTCTCCTTTTTTGAAGTTTTAGTTTTCTTTTTGATGGGGTCCCAAAACAGGCTGCAATTTTACAGTAAGTATAAAGACTGTTGCCATGATACAATACAGTAAATATATCATTATATAAATAGTGCATTTGCTAGGTAAACCTAATTCTAATTCAGTACAGTACAGCAAAGTGTGTGTTATCACTTTGAGTGTTGTTGTTATTGTGTATGATACAATGCACATGTACTGCATTGTCCTGCCAATGAGGTCCAGTTGGGCTGCACTCACAACCCAGGTTCCATCATGAGTCATATTGAACATAGTTAGAAGTGTTTTTTCATTTTCCTTATCAGTGCAATTATGAGTTTTGCCAAAATAGATAACATTTGTGTCTTCTCAAAACTAGAACATGCTTAGACTGTGTCAGTCTGGACAATGGATGTAATGATCTGTTATCATATATGAAATAAATGAACAAATTCAAAAAGGTAACAAAGCAAATCTTTATTTGTTACTGTAAAATAAATCTTTGTTCAGCAGACTGCAAAAATTAAAATCGTAGTTTGTAGGCCTGCTGTGAAAAACAAAAAACAAATACGTGATCAACCAAAGTTGACCGTATTTCATTTGAAATATTAGCTCGTCTCCCTCTTCTTCGTCCACCTCGTCCACCTCATACACGTACACCTCCTCCTCTTCCTCTACCTCTACCTCTACCTCTACCTCTACCTCTACCTCTACCTCTACCTCTACCTCTACCTCTACCTCTACCTCTACCTCTACCTCTACCTCTCTGTGCTGCATGTTGCTCCATTGTTTTCCAACACAATAGAGGTCGCCGGAGGTCTCTTTTATGCCCTGACAGATAATTGAAAAGTTTAGCTAATTGAGTTTGAGCAGGTGTGGCGTGAGTGAGACCAATTGGTACTTAGAGTTTGGAATTTGAAGGCCAGTGTTTTCCATGTGAACAAACAAGGCTTGATTATAAAAATTGTGCTAAATTATGAGATTTTGTGTGTAGAGTTGTGCAAAAATGTGATTTAGAATTGCTATTTGAGTGAAAACAAAGGAATTGTGCTTTGGAAGTTTTGCAGAAATAGTCTTTGTTGTTGACACATGAGCTTCAGGTTTTCACCATCGTGTGCATAGTTTCAGTTTTAGTGTGTAAACATTTGAGAAAAACTGTATAGTTGATACTGCAACATTGTTAGAATTCTGACTATACACAAATGTTACCTATTTTGGCAAACTCATACAGTAATTGCACTGATAAGTAAAATGAAAAACACTACAGTAAGAAAATGTTTAGACTGTCTTTCTGGGGATGAAATGATGAAATCAGTGCACAAATACAAAAAGGTAACAAAGCAAATATTTACTAGCCAACACCATGTTGATTATGATGGTTTCTTGCTCATCTGTAAATTTCCGGCCTCTGCCACCTCTAGCTGGTCGTCTTTCTATTCTGTTTCTATATAAGGTATAGGCTACACATTTTTTATAAATGTAAGACAAAACAACATTACACTATACATTTCTCTAAGCACTGTAGATGTCCATAGAAAACATAATGTTACATTACTGTAATTACTGTAGAGAGTATAGAAAACTACTGAAGTGGCTACTTACCTATTCTTATCTCTAAATGCCTGGATAATTGAGGCTACTGTGAAGCGGCTCAAATTCGGCTGGACTCACTGCCCAGCTTCGGTCATTGTTAGGTCATGATTGAGTACATGGTCAACCAAAGTTGCACGGATTTCATTAGAAATATTGGCTAGCCTTCCCCTTCCTCTTCCTCCTCCCCCTCTTGCTCTCACTCTTCCTCTCTGTTCTCCATGCTGCTCCATTTTTTCCCCCAATACAGTAGAGGTCACCTTAGGCCTCTCTTATGCTCTGACACATGATTGAAGTGTTTTGCCAATTGATTTTGAACAGGTGAGAAGTGAGTGAGACCAATTGGTAATTAGGATGTGGCATTTTGAAGGCCAGTGTTTTCCAAGTGAACAAAGTGTGCTAAATGATGAGATTTGTGCTTACAGTTTTGCAAACATGTGATTAAGAATTGTTAATTGAGTGAAAACAATGGAATTGTGCTTAGAGTTTAGAAGTCTGGAGTCTTGTTGTCGATTCCTGAGCTTCAAGTTTTCAGAATTGTGTGCATAGTTCCATTTTTTGTGAGTATACAATGGAGAAAAACTGTAAGAGCCCATGAAACAAATAGCTCAGCGTGAAACTGAACTTCCACTACCATCTAGTGGCTGTTTAGAGAAACTACAATATTATTTTTCTTTCCTAGACTCCACAGGTGTTCTCATGTCTTAATAAATAGCTGAGATGTGACTGTAAACTAAAATATTTTGCAAATAATTAAATGTTTGATCGAACAAATAAACATATTTCATGCCTATATGAGTGCACATAGTGAATCACTGCCCATTCTTTCGCTGCTCTGTCTCAGTTCCTGTAGATTCAGTGGGAAACCTGCAGTGATTAATGCACTTCAGACTGTGTTCTGCAGTGTATAGCTGCTTGGAGGCTTAAGGTAGTGAAGGGAAGTGTATGTTTCTGTATTTCTGTATGCACTCCTGGCCACTTCTGCCTAGGCCTGTGGCCTTGTCGCAGTCTCCACGTTCCCAGTTACCGTGGCGATGAGGGAGAAGAGCGATGAAGAGCTACGAGGAGGATGGAATGCAGCTCAGGGCTGTCCCGAGTGCACTCCTGAGAGGACCCGAAAAGCTCTGGCACCCACCATGGGGATATACCACCCCTGTCCCAGGCACTATACTGTGCTGTTGTGTTGTATGCTGAGAGGCCTAATTACTGATGTAACATCCGTGTGTGACCACAGACAGAGCCTCTATGCTTGTGAGATGTGACCTTATGATGTGCGATGCTTAGAAAGTACTATCAAGACAGAGACAACTTAGTGAGTCTTTGGAGAATACCCCTGCATGCTGTGTAGTGGGTATTTCCCTGGTGCATATTGTACTAAATTCTGTTACAGTGGGAAAATGTCATCTGACCTGATGATTTCCTGTCTACCTCATGTGCCTGCTTTGAATGGGTCCTATCAATGCACACAGTATTTGGCATTCTGTATGGTAGTCTGTATTTCTTATGGATGCTGGTAAGGTGTCATTTTATTGAAAGTAGGCTTGGGGCTGCTGGATGGCTCATTCGGTTAAGGCACCATGCTGAGGTGCATGGATGAGCCTCACGGCCTCGGGTCGAATCCGGACCGTGCCAGTGCTGACTGTGGCCGGTAGCTCCACAGGGAGACGCACGATTGGTGCCTGTGTTGCCCAGGGTACAGGAGGGTTCAGCCAGACAGGGATCTGTGTTTCATTGCTCTCTAGCGACCCCCCTTGGGCGCTCGTATGACTGCATGTCAGAGCCGCTTATGAAAGGTCTTCCTCCGGTATGAAAAACAGCTTTTCTGTTCTATTCCATTACTAATTATACATGCTCAAAAGCTGAAATGTGGTAAATGTTAATTTTTCTCATCCAAGCAGAGTAAAATAATCTATTAATGTGTAAACTTGTTATTACATTATTAAAGGTGTGATTTTTTTTAAAGCAAAGCATCAAGATTAAACATAAGGTTTTTTAATTAATTAGTTCATTTTTATTTATTTATTCGCACAAAGTAAGTGATAAAACAAAAGTATATAACACAAACATAGCAGGGATTGTGCAGGAGAGGGGCTTATAGTAAAAACCTCCACTCTAGGACTTACAATTTATCCTAATACTATGGATTTTTTATTTTTTCATAATGAGATTTAAAAAAAGAAAGAGAAAAAAACAAATTCATAGCAATAGGAATATTAATTTTAAAAAACCATGTCATGGTTCTGGCTCCATCACACAGGTGTTTGATGTAATTAAAACAGGGAAACATTTACTCAGACAAGCTCGCTCCTGTTAATGAAAGTACTGGCATATGGCATTAGAAAACTTCTGAGAATTCCTCTGCAAGCTGTGGCATGTGTACCTCTCTGGTGCTCCTTGTAACAAAACCTGTAACTGTGGAAAACGGTTGTCTGACCTGGTATGGACCTGTCTACCTCGTGTACCTGCTTCAAATTTGTTCCTGTCAATATGTTCAAATAATGCCCTGCCAAACCAGACATTTATATTCTCCAACAGTGAGATTTAAACGGAACAGCCTGTGCCTTAAAGTACTGCAGTCTTTAATTTGTTCACCTGTCATTTGCACACCTCCACAGTTGTTCTCATGTTTTAAGCATTGCTGGATATATTGCTATAAATCGCTGTGTTTCACAAATTATCCAGATGATGTCTTAACAATCAAGAACAGTTTGTATATCGCTGGGATTATACATAGTCTATCATTGCCCTTTCATTGATTAATATTACATTTTGACCACATACTTCTAAAGAATAGTACCATCAAAAATCATGTTAAAAAGCCAGCATGATCACTCTGATCACTTGCAATAGATTTTTTGGAGAAAATAGTGCTGTCATTTATACTCAATGAAACCAAAAACAAGATGGACCCACTGCCCTTTGCACACAAGGTTAGGCAGGGCATTGATGATTCTTTACTTTTTTTTTTTTTTTTACATTGTAATTTACTTTCAGTTCAGTGAACTCTTGAGAATCTGTCAACTTCTGCCTTGAAACTCAACCTCTGGAGCACCTGCAGCATTGTCACATGGCCACCAGGTGGCAGAATGCATCTGCTTGTGTTTACAATATTCCAACAAACTCACAGATCTGATAGTTGTCAAAAAAATACTCTGATACTTTTGCCCATTTCCAGCTCCTGCCACAATATATAATGATTTTATTAATTTCCATTTAGCATGAGGATGGAGGTGCAATTTCAAAGAAATGCACTGGTTGACGCACTGACGATGCTTATTGTTGTTGTATACAGAGCACACACAGCACACTGATGCACACTGCCTTAGAGTACATTAACACACAGCCTGCCAGGCCCCAGTCCCACACACACACAGACACACAGCACGCTGATGCACACTGCCTCAGAGTACATTAACACACAGCCTGCCAGGCCCCAGCCCCACACACACACACACACACACACACGCATATACACACACATGCACACACATGCACACACATATACACACACATGCACACACATGCACACACATATACACACACATGCACACACATATACACACACATGCACACACATGCACACACATATACACAAAAGCTTGTTACACCTAAACTGCACCATTGAATTCAGCGTGACATTGTGATTATACCCGCAGATTCCTATTCGTCACCACACACCTTCACCAGCTTCTATTCTCTCCATGCCACTCCACAACATGCTACTTACTCCGTTCTTGTATTCCTTCTTTTACTCCCTCTTCTTTCTTCATGTCTTCAAAATGGTCTTTAAGTAGGAAATAATTTGTTTCACAATGGCAGACAACAGGAGCAGGGTAAACACCATCCTACAGCCTTGTCTCACGACTTGTTCATATCATAACGTAAGCAGACACAACAGCATGATGGTTGATCAGACGTACTAGATAAACAGGTATGGGCTGGGTTATTTACATCTCATACAAATGTATGCATAACTGCTTTTAATACAACATTTGAAAACTTTACCTATGCTTCCTGGACTCTCTCTCCTGGGTGTTTGATGTAATTACAACAGGGAAATATTTACTCAGACAAGCTCGCTCCTGTTAATAAAAGTACTGGCATATGGCATTAGAAAACTTCTGAGAATTCCTCTGCAAGCTGTGGCATGTGTACCTCTCTGGTGCTCCTTGTAACAAAACCTGTTACTGCGGGAAACTGTCCAGCCTGGTGTTTTCCTGTCTACCTGGTGTACCTGCTTTAAATGGTTCCTGTCAATATGTTCACAAAATGCGCTGCCAAAACAGTCATTTAAACTCTGCAAGTGCGTTATAAACTGAACTGCCTGTGCCTTAAAGTACTGCTGTCTGTAATTAGTTAAACTGTCATTTGCACACCTCCACAGCTGTTCTGCTATGTTTCACAAATGATCCAGACAATGTTTTAACAAGGCCAAATTACTTGAAAGAATTTAGGAAACATTGGGCAGCATTGCTGTGGAATACAGCTTGTTTAATTTGTGTGAGCTAACATAGCCAATATTGTTTCATGTAACTTGGCACAATTTTAATATTAATACTTTTAATGGCAGGTGTTGATTTGAAGTAATGACTTATAGATCGTGCTTTGTATGTGTGAGTAACTTGCCATTTTTGTACGTTGAAAATGTGTTTTTCATCAGATGTAATTACAATATCACATTTTGCAGTAAATTATTGACTAATCAATGTTCAGTCCAAAAACTCTTATTAGAGGCCACTGTTGACCTTTTAAAGTTTGGCTGTATAATCCTTCCAGCTTCTCTCATCGTTAGGCCTGGATTTATAACATGGTCAATCTCAGTGGCTCTAAATTCATTTTATCAAGATCTAAATTTGTCCATCAATACCAACTGCATTGGGCTGCTCCATGTTGTCAGAAAGTGCTGAATGTAGTGCTGCAAATCAGCCTTTTATGTACTGCTGAAGGGATTACCAATCGTGCTGCAATGAAACTCACCTGGGCAATGTGGTTGGAAGTGACGAGACAGGATTGCAAACATGTTGACTTTATTTCACAATCTGCATGTCTAGCAATAACAATTTGGACATCTTAATATGAAGTGACAGTACTGTGAAAATTTTGCACTTTGCATGTAGGTACAGCAATTTGTGTTTTGCAGAGTCAAAGCAATCATATCATACTGTAATGCATTTGTAATGTGTGACTGCAGTTACTAGAAATGCATCTGAAAAAATGAAAAAAAACTGTAGGGTCTCAGGAACATCTCAGACTGGATGTCATGCAAACTACACTTCTGCCTTGATTTTGGCTTTGTGGTCTAATCCATTCAACTAATGTGCAGCAGATAGAGGTTAAAATCTGCAGGAAAACCATTTATTTGAGGTAATATAAACACACCTGCTCAATAGACAAGTAGTGACTTTTCTAAATGTATTGAATTGTGGTTACACTACAGTAACAGAAGCAACCACTCATCAGACACTACACAACTTTTCTTATAATGGATTTTATTTCCACTACTGTAGATGAATGTCATTGCTTCAGCTATGCAGATTTTAACCCCATGCTGATCTGCTCATATTGAACATAATCCCATACAGAATATGAAATAAGTACTACTGTGTCACAGGAGTTAAATACATCACACAATAATAAATCATAACACCAACACATTTGATATTTTTCATAATTCAGGTTTAATCACTGAAGACTATTGTCTGAAAATACAGAAAATTAAAGCAACAGGTTAAAAAAAACCCAATCCTTCCTGACCCAATAAGAAAACTCAACCCATCATTGTTTACAGTAATGAAAGGAAATAAGTGCACTGCAGTGACCATTCTGCATTCTCCCTATCAGTTGCATTTGCCCACAGAAATTTGCATATTAGAACTCATGTGAAAATGAATGAAAGCAACTATAAAAACTAGTAAAATGCACATTTAAGTGGAGGAGTGCCACTGGCTTCTCTTATACAAAGATGCAGATACAGGAGAGAGTTACTTCAAAAACATTTTACACTGCCATATTTTGCCATTATTACACTCAATGTTATATTAATGTTTTAATAATCAAAAGTACATAAACACACCTTGAACATTTGAAATATAAATGTATTAAAATGTAAAAATATAAAATCACATTTAGACGGGAAGTGCTTAACCTGAAACTGCTGAAAGATCATACTCTTATGCACAGGGTTTAAGCTGTACTGAGGTTAATATTGGGAACAGCTGAAATTGCACTGGTAAGGCATTGGTCAAGATAGATTGCAAGTGTGTCGACGTGTTTGTGTGTGTGTGTGTGACTGGGTGAGAGTGTGTTTGTGTGTGTGTATTTGTGAACGTGTGTGCATGCGTGCGTATGTTTGTGGGAGGGACTGTGGATGTGAGTATGTGTGTGCATATGTGTGAGTGCGTGAGTATGTGTGTGTGTGTGTGTGTGTGTGTGTATGAGTGTGGTGTGTGTGTGTGTGTGGTGTGTGTGTGTGTGTGTGTATGTGTATATGAGTGTGTTTGCTGTGTGTGTTTGAGTGGATACATGAGTGTGTGTGTGTGTGATTGAGTGTGTGTGTGTATGTGTATATGAGTGTGTGCGAGCACGTGTGTGTGTGCGTGTATGAGTGTGAGTGTGTGTGTGTTTGTGTGTGTGAGAGTGGGTATGAGTGTGGTGTGTGTGTTTGTGTGTGTGTGTGTATGTGTATATGAGTGTGTGTGGTGTGTGTGTGTGTGTATGTGTATCTGAGTGTGGTGTGTGTGTGTGTGTATGTGCACATGAGTGTGTGTGTGAGTGTGCGTGTATGTGTATATGAGTGTGTGCGCGCACATGAGTGTGTGTGTGTCTCTACTCAAGTTGGCAGAGGGACACTGAGGAGGAGCCCCACACTCCAAATCCAGCACAGAGGGGTGTGTGTTGAGTGAAGTGTGTGTGGAATCTGTGCAGGAGGGTCAGTGTGTCAGAGTCAGAGACGCTGTAGAAGGACAGAGTGCCAGCCGGACGGTCCACACACACTCCTATCCTGTACTCACACACTCCTCTACCATCATCATCATCACACACTCCTGCTCTGCGGTAGGGGGACGGGGTGACAGGTATGTCTGTTCGGTTCTCATTGTGACAGACAGAGAAACTGTGTTCATCATAGTAACTGTGTTTAATGCACTCCAGATTCCAGGAGTTTTTATTCCATCCAAATTCACAGTCAGAACGCTCTCCTTTCCTGCTGATTCCTTTATATGTCACTGCTATAGAAACCTGTCCCCCTCCCCTCTCAGACACACTCCACTCAGCCTCCCAGTAACAGCGCTCACACACACTCTCTCTGCACACAACCTGGGGCACAGACTCAAATCTCTCTGGATGATCAGGATTTGGCTGCTCCTTTCTCCTCGGTGTGTTTGTCACCCTCCTGTTCCCCTCAGACAGAGACAGCGCTCTGCATGCTGTGTTTGGATCCAGTGTGAGCTGACAGCCGTCTGCACACCAGAGACATTAATGAGATTAATTATCATTGTTAATATTCACCTCATTATGTGTGTGAGAGAGAAAGGGCTGTCATAGTACCTCTGTGTGCGTGTAAATGGTAAATGGACTGCATTTATATAGCGCTTTTATCCAAAGCGCTTTACAATTGATGCCTCTCATTCGCCAGAGCAGTTAGGGGTTAGGGGTTAGGTGTCTTGCTCAAGGACACTTCGACACGCCCAGGGCGGGGTTTGAACCGGCAACTCTCCGACTGCCAGACAATCGCTCTTACCTCCTGAGCTATGTCGCCCCACAGTGTGTGTTTCTGTTTGTGTGTTTATGTGTGTAAGAGAGAAATCTCTCTCACACTCACACACACACACACAGCAGAGTGTGTATCTATGGAAAGTGTTCTGTGTCGATACACACTCACATTTCCTGGGTCCTGGTTTGGTCCTGTTCTCTCCTCCATGGTCCACACTGTAAGAACAGCAGAACAGAATTTTGAATTTTAACAATCCTTTATTTCCACTCTCAACACACCAATAGCATCACATAAATAAAAACAAAGACACAATAAAACACAAAACCACGATCATATGAAAAACACACAAATCTGTCACAAAGGAAACTTATTCCATTCCCTCGCCCTATTCCATGTGCAAAAATAGCTCCCCTCCCTCCACTGAACATTAAACACCCTTATAACACACACACTCTGAAACACACTCAGGCTCTCCATTGCTTTGTAATACTGAAACTCCACCATCACTGTGTCCCTGACCAAACCCATAACTACAACAACCACATCTTGTCTGTCCCCTCCACCAATCATATTTTTCCCAACTATAGAAACAGCTATTCTCGCCTCAAAATTAAATTAATGAGCTGGCACTTATCTGTCTTTGTTTTTATTGGAAATCAAGGATAAAAATATTACTTGTAAATGTTTCCCCTAATAACCAAAATACACTTCCCAAAAAAGAAAAGAGAGGCTGAAGTCTGGCACACCCCGAAAAACAATGATTAACAGTTTCTCTCTCCATGCAGAATGGACAATGGTGGGATCCTGCCGGGTTCATCACAGAAATAAAACTATTTACTACAGTGATCCCGCGCAGCACCCTCCACTGTAGATCCCCTCCTCCAACCCCTTCTGCGTGTGTGTGTATGCGTGCATGTGTGTGTCTGTATGTGTGCGTGTGTGAGGTGCAGTGTGGAAACTCTCTGTACTTACAGCAGTGTGAGTGTGTCCAGTTTAGCAGCAGACAGCGCTCTCACTCCTGAGTCTCCTGGGTGATTGTATCTCAGGTCCAGCTCTCTCAGGTGTGAGGGGTTTGAACACAGAGCTGAAGCCAGAGAATCACAGCCTCTCTGTGTGACTCTACAGCCTGACAGCCTGCAGAGAGAAGGACACACACACCTTACACACATTAATATAAACTAACAGGGCTGTGTGTGTCAAACACATAGCAGTGTGTTACACACCTTACACACATTAATATAAACTAACATGCCTGTGTGTGTCAAACACATAGCAGTGTGTTACACACCTTACACACATTAATATAAACTGACAGGGCTGTGTGTGTCAAACACATAGCAGTGTGTTACACACCTTACACACATTAATATAAACTAACAG
Organism: Anguilla japonica; assembly: GCA_025169545.1. Lineage (NCBI taxonomy): Eukaryota > Metazoa > Chordata > Actinopteri > Anguilliformes > Anguillidae > Anguilla > Anguilla japonica. Next base: position 83,566 of record JANEZO010000077.1, on the reverse strand, counting down.
TGCTGTGTGTGTCAAACACATAGCGGTGTGTAAATATATATAAAATAAAATGGATGTGGAATGAGTCATTATCAAACGCATTTGAGTTTACACCCCACTAGTCTGACTCACAGGACCCAGACTGTGGGTATAAGCCTGCCATTGGCCAACTATTTCAATCAGAATTCACCTCCCCTTCCGCTATCTGCGTGTTACCGTAAGTCCCCGTCGCTACGTGAAACAACAACAACCTCCAAGCTAGCAACCTGCACGCTGAAAATGGCAAGTTTTGACAAAGATTTGGATCGTGCAATAAGGCAGGCCTGCTTGGTTCTTTTGGTGAATGGTTGTAAATACAAAGAATATGTTTAGAACATTTGCTGTCTGACAGGGACGTTCTTGCATGTTTGCCCACTGGTTATGGAAAAAGTTTCATATACCAAGCATGGCCTATCGACTGCAGTGAGCTAGCGAGGGTAAACACAGAGACATGGCGTGAAAATGCCATGGTTTTGGTAGTGTCCCCCTTGGTCGCGATAATGGAGGACCAGGTGAAAACCCTGCAGTCAAGGGGGGTAGCTGCAGCGTACGCCGGGCAAGATCCAGACACGGACGAGAAAATAGCTGCTGGCCAGTACTCCATTACGACACTATTTTGCAAGGGCACCATCACTGCATCCTGGGCTTAGCGCCGCCCAAGACGATTGTGATTGGTTTAAATAAATACAAACAAGCCAGAGCATTTTTTTCCTCTATAGCGGGATGATAATGGGTTGAGCCAGACCTTTCTCCATCGCTGGCACAGCGCTGAAACAAAGTGTGGAGATGGGTCTGGCTATGCGAGACTAACACCCCACTACAGTTCAGGAAACAGGACTAATTCATTTTATTCATTCATGTGTAGAGTCTTATTCTTCCAAGAGGAAGAACAGGAACATGCTCTTTCAGTTCTGTGGAGTGTCTGTTTTCACATTAGAAACATTGACATCAGTGTTGTATTTAGTCACATTGTAGTTCTTATTATTGAATGGGTGTGTGTTTGTACTCACCCCAGTCTCTGCAGTTTACAGTGTGGGTCCTCCAGTCCAGCAGAGAGCACTGTCACTCCTGAATCCTGCAGCTCGTTGTCTCTGAGCTCCAGATCTCTCAGCTCTGAGTGAGGAGAATGCAGGACTGAGGCCAGAACATCACAGCAGCCCTCTGTGAGATTACACCAACCCAGCCTGTGGAGAGACCGCACACACACACACAAACACACACACGCACACACGTACACACACACGCACACACGTGCACACACACGCACACATTCACAGCTGTGACACTGAGTTCCTTGGCAGTTGATATATATGCACCTACGCATTCCTGAGATGTACACACAAGAACAGGGAGGGGGTGTGTAAATTAAGTTCATTTAGTATTCTGACTAATTCACAAAAGTCTAAGGCAATTACTGGGCTCTATTCACCAATAAATATGATGAAACCACAAGGCTGGGAGTCTACTGCAAGGGATTCATTGCCAAACCCTTTTCATATGATGAACTTATCTGACTTGCAAACATTCATCTAATCTGCAAACACAACAGCATTTTTGTGGTGCACTTTACCTCACCTGACATGTTCTTCGGTCCATGAACATCTATACGTTTTAAAAACGTTCAATATTCATCACTATGAATAGATAAATATAATTATTAATGTACACGTGAACCCCATTAGCTGAATACACTACTGTTATCATACTATTTTCTTCCTAATCTTGTAACCATCAAGTTATCAAACAATTTGTGGTCAACTAATACAGTGTATTTGGCTCTAATTTTAAACGTTTCACAAAGGTAAAATGAAACCACATTCAATTCGCTTGTTAAGCCGTGACGTATGGACCTTCCGATAATACTGTTTCCAGGTCCAAGCCTCTACTGCAGTGGTTCTCAACTCGGGCCAGAAAGGGCCGGTGTGGGTGCAGGCTTTTGTTCCAACCAAGCAGTTACACACCTGATTCTACTAATCAACCTTTGGAGTCTTTACTAAGGACCTTGATTAGTAGAATCAGGTGTGTAACAGCTTGGTTGGAACAAAAGCCTGCACCCACACTGGCCTTTTCTGGCCCGAGTTGAGAACCACTGCTCTACTGCGTTGTCTGAGGCTCTCGTCTTTTCAACATGTCGCAGTGCTGTGTCCCTTGTTGTTTGAATAGATCTGAGTGCAAAAAAACTATTAAATTGTAATTCTACTGCTTTCCTTGTGATGAGAAAGAAGAGGAAATGGCTGCAGTTGATAATTAAGTTCTTAAACGAATGAAGAAAAACAAAGTTTGGCGCCAGTGGGTGCTGACGTTAGCTAGCTGTTTACACCCTACCTGTCCTTATCAGTTCTCATTATTAGTGCACAACCTGTCTACATTACAGTTTATCATTACTGTACACCAGCTACCATATATTCTTACCACTGTATTATATGTAAGGAATAAACCGCGACGGGTTGTCCCGTTATTGGAAAATAATGGTAGTTTTACTATTTGTACCGTTGTTAAGCAAAAACTGGTGGTTAATTCTATGAAACCAACGATTCTAACAAGAAAAAATAGTTCCTTCTTGTTTTATACCATACAATTAGCACTATGCGAAACCATAACTCAATCAAATTAATCTCCCTAGCTCTGTCTTGCTTTTTAAATGGCGTGGTCGCGCAGTGTAGACATAACGTCTTTCTAAGACCCTCTGAAACGGGGTTTGAATGCCAGCTAGCTTTATGATAGGTTCGCCGTCACTTGTCACCTACCCAATATTAAAATTCTTGGATTTAGGTCAAAATGGTCTCACAGCATGCTTGTTATGCCGGTTAGCTAGCTAGCTAACTATTTAATTGTATTCAAAACAGCGGTTAATATAAACACAATCCTTTACAAAGATATGGATGAAAATGCGTCCCGTAGCCATGACTTAAATACGGAACGCCTATCTACTGTCAAAATAAGGGACGATTCCGTATTTTTCCGGATTGTTGGCATTCCTAAATGAAGCCAGTAACTACAACTGTGATTCAACGTTGATATCAACTGTGAAATTGGACACTGAAAAGGGGAGGGGACGTAACAACAATTGAAAACCGAAAGAATAATGTTGCTGTTTTAACTGCTTTAGAATGCTGGATTTTGTAGCGCATTGATTTTAGTGGAGTTGAAAGAATTCAGACCCTTTTAACCCTTAATGGTGCCTCACTAAAGAAGTGATCATGAAAAGGTTCGGGATCTGAAGGAGCGTTTGGACCTTTTCACAGTCTCTGGTTTGGACCCGGAGATGGTCTATACGTCACGAGTGACCTCGGACTTAAAAAGCGGATACAAAATTGCTAATTCTAAATTAATGTGACGGTAACCCTGACGACACTGTTTAAAATGTGGCCGTTAGGAGGGTCGGTTGGTTACCATAGCGACGACAGCTCGCTCTGAGCCGTTTTCTGTTACCTCAGCTAGTTATTCTTTGAAAATAAGTATAGAACTACAGTTACATAAAACAATTATATGATAATAACTATTAACACTTTGCAAATATAATTCTACCTTTTCAGACCGTTCGCTTATGTTTGCCAACGTTCGCGTCGAACACAAAGCTAATGGGAAAAATTTTGAAATAGTTTGCAAACGTTCGCCTTTTCGCTGAACTTGAACGCACCTTGAACGGCAAATATCATTCTTTTATCATTTTCTTAAAACAACATGACCCTCAAGTTGACAATTGTTGCAGTTGTTGTAAATTTAGCTTTGGCTTTGACTCACAGGCAGGCGTTAGCTAGCTAGCAGACCAACCTACCTTAACGTTACTTCATGAACCAACCTAGCTAGTGGAGCCAGTGTAGAACCAAGCAGCATACTATCACAGACAACTTCAATATATAGACCAGTATATAAAATAACACGAAGGTTTTTATCTAAGCAGTCATGATATCATTGGTCAGACCTGCGATATCGTACCTGAAGCTTTGCCGGACCCGTGTACGAGCTGTGCTACTCTTCAGTTCATCTGGCACGATCTACCAGGAATGCAACTACGGCATGATCGTGTTCAACTGGAATTACACTGCAGCGCCATCTAGTGGCTGTGTGAGAACACCACAACTGATTATTGCCACTAACTTTTACTGCTGGTAGAAACTTCATTTTTAAAAACGTGGCGTCTTTTGAAAATTCCACACATTGCACCTATTTTCTGCATGTCCTTGCCCTATAATCCATCCATTCATTTTATTCTCGCGCGCTATTGCGAATATAAAAGGTTAATTATTGCGCTGCATTTAATTATTATTGTAACAATGATAACAATAATGATAATAAAAGCCTGATGTATAAAGTCATTTTTTTTTCTTTTAAAACCCCGTACAAAATGTTTGGTAGACCTTGTGAAGACCTTCTGCGAAGGTCAAGACTGGATGACATTCTCCATAGGTGGATCTTTCCACTCATTGTTTCAGAGAACTGGTTTTGGGGTAACAAGAGATCAAGTTTTGGGGTAACACCCTTACTGAGGTACTCACTGGGCAAATTGTTAGTTTCGCTAGCAGAATGGGCAGCTCCTCTGGGAAAAAATGATTGTATAAGAGAAACAATACACCTAATGATTCAAATTTTCTGCTGAAACATTTGGAGAAAAAACTTACAGTTGACACCAGAAGTTTACGTACCACTAGGCTAAAGATTTTCAAACTCAGTTTCTCAACTCCACACATTTCATGTTACCATACATTTCTTTTGGAAAGTCAATTAGGGCATCTACTTTATTCCCATAAGAGGTCAGTTTAAAACAATCGATTAGAGGCAGATTTATTTTAGTGACATCACAACCTAGCTTGTTCCAGGATGGCTGCACCCTCATGCAAAAAAGGGAATTTTTAGCTTTCTTCCTAGTAAATACAAGATTTCAGATTTGAAGGCAGGGCCATATCTTTTATAAGGTTAAAAGCAAACAAACCAGAGCCACATTATGAGTGCTTCTGTTCCCCTTTAATACTGTGTCCTTGTCTTAATATTGTAAATTAATATAGCCTCTATTTATTTTAATCAGTTTGAGTTACATGTTTTGACATGAATATTGATCCATGGACTCAGTTTGTGAGGGAGGTTCAGGGCAATCAGAGGACCACACCTACTGGTTAAGTAGGCACACACACCTGGATAACATTACTAATCAGTCCTGGGTTTAAAAGTGTGTGTTCTTTTCCCAGTAGGCGTCTGAGACCGGGGATTGACTGACGAGAGAGAGAGAGAGAGAGAGAGAGAGAGAGAGAGAGAGAGAGAGAGAGAGAGAGAGAGAGAGAGAGAGAGAGCGCGAGAGAGAGAGAGAGAGAGAGAGAGAGAGAGAGAGAGAGAGAGAGAGAGAGAGAGAGAGAGAGAGCGAGAGAGAGAGAGAGAGAGAGAGAGAGAGAGAGATATGTAAGACCTATCCCTTCATTAAAAGAAGAGGAATTTGTCATGGCAGCCAAATCACCATGAGGATGCAGACCTTGACAGCCCTATAATGACTGTAAACATATATAACAATGGCACTGTACTCATCCAAGGGAGTGAAGCCAGCTTCCACTCCTTTGAGGAAACATTTTTAGAGTTAAAAAGAAAGGTTGAGAGTGAGAAGGCCACAGCAACTGACAGTGAGGAAGAAGATAAAGAGGAAGACACTGAGCCCTCAAACCCCACAGACAGCCTGCCAGTCCCTGACCCCCCCACACTCAGTCCCCACTCTCAACACATCGCAGAAAGCCTAGCCCTGCTGGAGTTGGAATTTGTTGAATTCAGAGAAACCAGCTCAGTACAGCTCCTGAGAGATGATGTAACCCAGATGCGGAGTGAATGCCACCTTGCCATTAAGGAGCTGAGTGCAGAGATGGCTGAGCTGCGGCAAGACAACCAGGCCCTGAGAGCTCAGCTAGCCAAAGTAAAGGAAGACGCGCTGCACAGGGAGAGGGCCTTCTCCAGAGAGCTGCAGGACCTGAGGGAGCAGGTCCGGGAACACGCTACAACCCACACCTGCTCCACAGACACAGACACACACTGCTCTCCCCCCAAAAACACAGTTCTTCCCCCTGACACTGACACACAGCTGCCGTCAGCCATACCTGAACACTCTGGCACTGCCACACTACCTGTCACACAGGAGAGTCACACACACCCGACAGACAGCCCTGCTGTTCCCAACACACAGCATCACCCAGAGAACCAGCCACCCTCAGACACACAACCTCCTTCCAGCAACAAGACTGAAAAGCCCCAGGCACAGGTAGTCCTGCTTATGGACTCGAATGGAAAATTCCTGGAAGCAAAGAGGCTGTTCCCTGGTCAAGAAGTCCAGGCAATCCGCTGCAGCAACACAGGAAGGGCCATGGACCTGCTGAAGAAAGACAAACTGGGAAAGCCTTCCTGCATCGTGGTGCACACTGGCACCAACGACCTGCCCAACATGCACCACAGAACTGCCAGAGCAGTGTGGAAGGTGGCAGAAAGAGCAGCACAAGAGTTTCCCAACTCGCGAGTTGTCATGTCCACACTGCTGCCCAGAACAGATACACCTCCCCATATCCTGCAGGAGATAAATTCAGAGATCGCCCGGGGTTGTGCCACGCTGCCAAATGTGCACCTGGCACACCACTCCACCATCCGCTCCTGGCATCTCTATGATGGACTCCATTTAAACCAGGAGGGGGTCAAAATGTTCGCTAAAACCCTAAAAGATGCAACCCTGGGACGCAACCCAACAGTCCTGCCTTACATATCTGCCAACAGAAAGCGGCAGAGAATGCAGCGGCACCCCCCTACCCACACACCCCGAGCTCCACAGAGACCACACTATTCTGCTCGTCCTCCTTTCCCCCCTCGCCACCCCAGCACCCCACACCCTGAGCACCAGCCCCGCCCCACCAGCAGAGCCCCTGTACAGCAGCAGCCCCAAAGCTATGCTGCGGCCCTGTCAAAACCCCCTCCTCCACCCACCCCCCCTGCCCCGTCAGAACTAGGAGAAATTAAACACCTGCTGGGGATCCTCTGCAGCAGACTGCTGAGCTAACCCTGCAGTTTCAGGATACCACCAACAGGGGGGCGCCAGAGAATGCAGCTGCACCCCCCTACCCACACACCCCGAGCTCCACAGAGACCACGCCATTCTCCTCGTCCTCCTTTCCCCTCATGCCACCCCAGCACCCCACACCCTGAGCACCAGCCCCACCCCCCAACAGAGCCCCTGTACAGCAGCAGCCCCAAAGCTATGCTGTGACCCAGTCATAACCCCCTCCTCCACCTCCCCCCCCCCAGACCCCCCCCCCCCCCCCCCCTGCCCCATCAGAACTTGGAGAAATTAAACACCTGCTGGGGATCCTCTGCAGCAGACTGGGTACAACTAACCAACAGGGTAGGGAGAAAAACCTGGCACAATGGTGTTTTTCATTAATTATTATAACTAAATAAGTAAACTATCATAAGTAAATAAATACTAACTATAACTATCATAAGTAAATAAATGCAACTAATAATATGAAGAATAAAAACATTTGTGTTAGATACATTGTTATTATACTTAGGATTATATAATGTTTATTTGTCGATTTGAAAATGAGATCATTTAGAATTAGTTCATGGAATCTGCAGGGTTTGTACTCTACAGCTTTTGGATTAAAAAGTACAGATCCTGAATTTTTAAAAAACAGACAATATTGATATTGTAATTCTGTTAGAAACTTGGTGTCGCACTGATGTGCTCACTCAGTGCCCCTCAAGATACAATGAAATCATAGTACCCTCCTGGAAGCTGAGCACTGTGCGGCATGGCAGAGACTCAGGAGGAATAATAGTGTGGTACAGAGGGGATCTCGCTAAGCACATCACAACTGTCCAACAAGGAAGAACACACATATGGTTAAAAATAAGTAAATCTATTGGCATCTGTGACAAAAACATATATTTGTGTGCAGCCTACACTCCTCCATCAGAGTCTCACTCACTACTTCACTGAGGAGTTCTTCAACACCCTCCACACAGAAATTGTCAATTTCCAGGCCCAGGGAAATGTGATGGTCTGTGGAGACTTTAATGCCCGCACAGGCACAGAAAATGACTGCATAGAGTCAAAAGGAAATAATCATGTGTTTGGACAGACCCCTCTGCACCTCACACCCACACAAATAAAAAGAAACAACTCAGACAAAATAGTAAACAAGAATGGAAGAGAGTTAGTGCATCTCTGTCAAGCCTTAGGTCTGTATATCCTTAATGGCAGGATCAGAGGGGACTCCTTAGGGCGGTTCACGTATTCTTCAGCTCTTGGGAGTAGTGTAGTTGATTATGCAATCACTGACATGGACCCCTCCTCTATCAGTGCATTTACTGTCAGGCAGCAAACTCCCCTCTCAGATCACAATCAAATAAATGTGTTCCTGAAAAAAACTGTACATATGAAAAAATCTGAAAAACAGCCCAGTAAGCTGTACAATCTCACCCAACCATATAGATGGGCACAAGACAGCAAAGATAAATATATCAAAACAATCAGTTCAAATGAGTTAACTAACACTATTAACATTTTTAACAATACACATTACCAGAATAACAATGAAGGAATTAATCTGGCAGTTAATGACATTAATTGTATTTTTCACAAAGTAGCAATTGATGCCAGCCTTCTAAAAACAAGGCATAAAAATGTGAAACAAAAACCTACTGAAAAATGGTTTGATTCAGAATGCAAAGATATAAGAAAACAACTGAGACAAATATCAAACCAAAAACATAAACAGCAGGATAACCAAGATCTACGCCTCAAGTATTGTGAAATACTTAAACAATACAAACAAACCCTGAAAATAAAGAAACAAAGCTACATCAATAAACAATTAATCGAAATTGAAGAATCAATCAATCAAAATCAGTTCTGGGATATGTGGAATAACTTGAGCACAACAGCACCACAAGAATTGGCTGTACAAGATGGAACCATTTGGAAAGATTATTTTGAGAATCTATACAAAGATATCCCGCAAAAAGATTTAAAATATAATCAGAATATAATTAAAGACAAACTAAACCACCTTGAATCAACAATTAAAAACAATCAAAATCCATTAGATAACCCAATCTCATTGATAGAACTGACTGAAAAACTCCAGTCTCTAAAACCAAAAAAAAGCTTGTGGTCCTGACAGCATCAGAAATGAGATGCTAAAACACAGCACTACTGAGCTGCAGAAGGCTGTGCTGAAGTTATTCAACCTGGTACTGAGCTCCGGCTGCTTTCCTGACATCTGGAACCAGGGGCTTATATCCCCAATTCACAAAAGTGGAGACAAATTGGACCCTAATAATTAAATGGACTAAATGGTAAATGGACTGCATTTATATAGCGCTTTTATCCAAAGCGCTTTACAATTGATGCCTCTCATTCGCCAGAGCAGTTAGGGGTTAGGTGTCTTGCTCAAGGACACTTCGACACGCCCAGGGGGGGGTTTGAACCGGCAACCCTCCGACTGCCAGACAATCGGTCTTACCTCCTGAGCTATGTCACCCCGAGGCATTTGTGTAAGCAGTAATCTGGGGAAGTTATTTTGCAGCATCCTTAATACAAGACTTTTAAACTTCCTTAACGAGCACAATGTCTTGAGTAAGAGTCAGATTGGCTTTCTACCAAACCACCGTACAACTGACCATATTTACACCCTACACACCCTAATAAATAAACATGTCCACCAAACAAAAAATGGAAAATTTTTTGCATGTTTCATTGACTTCAAAAAAGCCTTTGATTCTATTTGGCACCATGGCCTATTCTATAAAATTATTCAAAGTGGTGTAGGGGGTAAAGTTTATGACATATTTAAATCTATGTATACAGGAAACAAGTGTGCGGTACGAATTGGCAATAAAAGAACAGAGTTCTTCACGCAAGGACGTGGTGTCAGACAGGGCTGTAACCTCAGTCCAGCATTGTTCAATATATACATTAATGAGTTAGCGGTGTTGTTGGAACAGTCTGCAGCTCCTGGCCTCACACTGTGTAACAAAGAAATCAAATTTTTGCTTTATGCAGATGATCTGGTCCTGCTGTCACCCACAGAAAAAGGGTTACAGCAACACCTAGATCTTCTTCAGCAATACTGCCAGAACTGGGCCCAGGCAGTAAATTTTAAAAAGACAAAAATCATGATTTTTCAAAAGAAGCCCAGATGTCAGGAAAACAGATACAAATTAACTCTAGGTAACACCGCCCTAGAGCACACTATGAATTATACCTACCTTGGTCTGACTATCACTGCATCAGGAAGTTTCCGCATGGCAGTAAATGCATTAAAAGAAAAAGCTTGAAGAGCAATATATGCAATAAAAAGACAACTTTTCAAACTAAATATCCCAATTAGAATCTGGTCCAAATTATTTGACAGTGTAATTCAGCCTATTGCGCTTTATGGAAGTGAGGTCTGGGGTCCACTCAGTCAGCAAGACTACACTGCATGGGACAAGAATCCAATTGAATCCCTACATACTGAATTCTGCAGAAATATCTTGCAAATACAAAGGAAAACACCCAACAACGCATGTAGGGCAGAATTAGGCCGATTCCCATTGGTAATAAATATACAAAAAAGAGCTCTAAAATTCTGGATACATCTCAAATCAAGTCCCGATGACACGCTACAATCTAAAGCGCTAAAATCCCAAGAACTGAACCCAGAAAAGAGTCCCCTCAGTCAGCTGGTACTGAAGCTTACTAATTCTATAACCCAAACTAACCTGCATCACGCTCAGACCAGCACTGCTTACCAGCCGCAAATCAGAATAACCCAAATTATGCAACAAACAAAAAATTTGTATTTGGAACATTGGGATAAAGAAACCAAAACACAAAGTCGACTAAATTGCTATCGAACCCTGAAAAAAGACTATACTCCAGCAGAGTATCTCTTCTCTGTCAGAGATACAAAGCAGAGACGGATCCTGACCAAATACAGACTCAGTGACCACACCCTTGAAATTGAAAAAGGCAGACACAAAAATTCATGGTTACCAAAAGAAAAACGAATATGTGGTCACTGTAAGACAGGAGAGGTTGAGACAGAGATGCACTTCCTCCTAAATTGTACAAAATATACAAATATTAGAAAAATGTATTACCAAAAATTTTCAGAAATTATAAAAAACTTCCATTCTTTACCAAAGAATGAAAAATGTGCAGTCCTATTAGGACAAGGGCCAACAGCCCCAATTGCGGCTCAATATGTCTCAGCTTGCCATAACCTGAGGGACACTGAGTGACCATCGTATATAATTATAATTATATATTTATTTATTTATTTATTTTATTATTATTATTTTTTTTTATTATTAATTAATTAATTTATTTATTTATTTATTTTTTAAATGTATTTATTTATTTGTTTTTCTTTAAATTATTGTTATTATTCTATTTATTTATTTATTTATTAACTCTATTTTTAAATAGAATGTTCATTATTAATATTCCACTGTAAATATGTATTTTGAATTGATTTATGATGCTTTGGCAATATGTACCTATGTATTTCCTGCCAATAAAGCAATTTGAATTTGAATTTGAATTTGAGAGAGAGAGAGAGAGAGAGAGAGAGAGAGAGAGAGAGAGAGAGAGAGAGAGAGAGAGAGAGAGAGAGAGAGCGTGAAAGCAGTGGCAGAAAGAGCCTTAGCGACAGAAAGGGCTGAAAAGCGTCCCCGTTGTGCTGTCTTGTTCTGGTTATTTCAGTTTGTTATTTTACTACATTATTTTGTTACCTGGAATCCATGAGGGGGAAGGGAGAATAAGTTTGTTTCCTTTAATTATTTTCTATCAATAGTCTCTCTCTCTCGCTAAGCCCACAGTAAATGCTGGTGAAATCCGGATCTTTTCCCACAATTCCCTGCATCCAACTCTTCTGTCCACAAAAGGGGTGTGTCACGGCGTGTGACACTGCCTTTCACTTTCAACAAATTCACCATTTATTAGAAAATTGGTATTTTTGCAAATAATTAGTAAATGAAATCAAATAAAATACATGATAAGTGAGGAGTTTTTGCATTTGATGCTGCTTATGTTCTGGGTTCAGAACATTAAATGAGAGCACTAGCTCACTAGCCCAACAATTTTACTGCACTTTATTCAGTAGCACTTCACAGTAAGGTCACATGAATTGCCATTGACTAATGCCAATAAAAACAGTTAATGTATTTGTTTCTGGTTAAGTTCATCCTGTGTTTTGCTAATGTATAAATAATCATGTAACTATAATAAATTAGTAACATTATTGAACTACTAACTAAAGTCAAATTTGATTCATAATGAAGTCACGTGACCTTATTATAAAGTGTTAGGCTTTATTCTGACAAGGGAAAAAAAGTGTGAAAATATGTGATACAGAGTGCTGTAGCCCAAAGGCTGCCATGGGTGCTGGAGTTAGATACTGTGTCACATTGGGTGCAGGATGTGGAGCAGTAGGTGCTGTAACAGTGTGTGACATCAGCTGAGAAGATCCAGGAGACAGCAGCACTGAGTCTCCATATACTTGTGGCAGTGCCTGCAGTGCAGCTGAAGCAGTCGGAATAGCTGTGGCTGACACAGCTGCTGGAGGAAACTCTGGCTGCCGAGGCGTGGAATGCTGAGGGTGAGCGGGAGGAAGGGTCTCAGCCTGGTCCATGTCAGAAGCCTGAGGAAGATGCAGAAAACTAGCAGGAGGTAATGGAACATCTGGACTGGCAGATTCAGGGTCAGCGGTGAGTAAGGTGGTGACACGTTTGGCTACCTCCCAGTCACTCTCTGCTTTCTTCAAGCGACGGCTTCAGTTGTATGGTTAAAGATTCTTTATCCTGGAGAGCCTCCTCCTGAAGACGTTGAGCTTCCTTAGCCTGAGCCTCTAGCCGCTGATATTCAAGGTCCGCACGAGAGTCCTCCTCTAGCTGGTGATGAAGGGTGTCCTACTCCATCTGCTTTATCCTTTCCTCCAGAATGGCGGTTTGGATGTGGGAGAGAGCCTGAGCGGGAAATGCACTGACAGAGTCAGAGGAGGATCCTCAGAAGGTCGGGAAACAACTTCATAGTCGGCTAAATAAGGAGGCAAACGATGATCTGTGCGGGGTCTACTCTGGGGCTCTGGTGCATCTGGAACCGCCTTGTCCATATTATTTAACTAGCTGCACTCACTCCGGCTCGAAGGGCCAGTGTAGCAGAGGGTGTAAACCTTCACTTGGAGTTTACTGGTTGAGGAGGTTAATATTGACACGAATGACTCCGATTAGAGAATCTGGCTCCCGAGGAGTGATATATTTTATTCTCTACAAACATGTGCAATGCAATTGCCATTAAGACATAGAGACGGCAATGATGGATTTGAACAGAATTATACCAACTGTGGGAGGTTGGGTAGCATGTGTGTGTGTTTGTGCGTGTGTGGTATTAGTTGCATGAACGCACAAGCAGCAAAACGAAATTCGGGAAAGTTTCCATAAATGCCTACCGCTCTCCCAGCGCACATGCCAAACGAAACAAGAAGGCCGTTTCATAGAAAAACCACGCCAGGACCCTAGGCACCACTGACATGCTTTCTCACAAGCATTGTCTAAACATTAGCGCAGCCAGCTTGAAGAGCAATGCATGAGGCAGGAAACTGACACAACGCTGTTAGCCAATATAAATACAAACATAGCCAAGCTGGAAGATAAAATCAAATCAGACAATCCCACTGCAATTGTGAATGGCACGGCATTCAGTAGATTCTGCATGGAATTATGGGTCATAAAATTATGACAGGCAGACAGAGAATGAAAATAAACAGTGCAAAACTGAAACGGCAAATCACTATTTTGGCTATATTACAACATCGCTCCGCGAAATAAATATAACTTCTGCACTAATAACGCTACAAATTCACAAAAAATTGTCACATCCTGCTAAATAATTTGCACTTTTGATAGCCTAGAGACTATATTATCATGAACCCTTCTGTCATTTGCAAATTATATAGTAGGCTAACTCGTGCCACCTATTTGTGTGAGGTTCCTGTAGGAATTCACATACAAAGCACAGTAGATTAAATATTTTTCACTAGGAGTCAGAAGTCGGAATCAGTCGCTGCATGACTCTTGTTCTCCTTCGCGGGAGTCAGGGAGAGAGCTATGAAGGAATCAATGAACAAATCCAGGAACAAATCCTTTTAGGGAACAGAGTCAAAGGACCCTGAAAGGACCTGTAACACCCACCACTACCAGGAATGGACAAATAGCATTTTGCTAATGCTGGCAGTCTAATGCCCTGACTTTCCACCAGTCCAGGAGATTTGTTTCTAATGACGGAGAATCGACTTTTTCTAATCTGAAGTATAATCACCAGCGTTAGGTTATTCATTGAAATGGTATATTGAAAATTAATTATTTAATCAATTAAATTGGTCAATCACCATTCTTATTAACGATTAATAGTTAATCGTTTAACTGTTAACACTCCTAATTACTATACATAAAACAAGTTATATCAGGGAGGTCAAACCTATTTTGGCAATCTTTCCCAAAAACACATTTTGACAGTTTAATTTATATGCATAATGTCATAAATGCTACAGTATAGTCAAATCACAACATAAATCACTAACTTGCCAGAATATGATTAAATTTAGCCGCTTCCCTCAGCATTTAATAACTGTCCTTGGAGGAAAGCGACATTAACCAATATTTAGTGGTGACCATATAGTAAAACTAATATACTGTATGCATTTACTCATATATATTATTATGGGATGGAAATTTAATGAAATATGTACTCTCAAAATGCTATAGATGCCAAAATGTCTCAGTTTCAAACCATGGCTTCAAAATTCCATTGCAGTTGGGGAATCGTTTCAACCAGACTTGTGTCCCCATAATTTAAAAAACACCCATTTGAAAAACTAAAATGTTTTATACCACACTGTAGACAAGATCTAGGCAAAGATATATGTAAAAATATTGTTGTTAAATCTAAATTTAGCCACAATATTTTTATACCACACTGTAGACAAGATCTAGGCAAAGATATGTAAAAATATTGTTGTTAAATCTAGGTTTAGCTGTCTAGCCATGTCAGTAAACATTTTATAGGGCCTCTTTCCCAGCATAACTTAAACAAATCATAAAGAGGATGATGTCAAGACATGGGTCACAATTTGAATTACATTTCATTTCAGCAATACCAAATCCCTTCTGGGGCTATTTTGAATAAGATGGTTAGTGGTGCTTTTTTGTGCCATTTTGCTTCTGAAATGGCTGCACAATTCCCTCAGTCCCTCAGGATGCTGGCAGCTGTAACTTTTTAGGCGACCTAAATATATGAATGTATGAATAAACAACAACCAATTAACATCTAAAACATTTCACAGTGAGTTTTTCTTGTGATGGAATGTGTAATAATGCCTTCAAATATGGTTAGATTTTTTATAATGGCCCCACTGATTTTTGTGAAGCATTAAGTGTAGGCACAAATGCTTGTCAAAATTAGCCTAATTTCTGCTTCTAAAGTTAAAAAGTAAAATTTCTGAACTGTCAACACAGTTTTTAACCCCTTAGCGCACATGCCAATCCTTGCCCCTTTAGGGGGTACCCTATTTAAAGCTTTATAACTCCAGATGTGAACACCACAGAGACTTGAAAAATGGCTTAAATGAAGCAAGACATTTGTACAATTTACAAAACTAATGCAGTTTAGTTTATATTCATAATTTTGGAATAAATAAAGTGCCACAAATTCAATTGTCTAGACAAAAAATCAAAAATGAATTTGCACTTTTTTAGTTTGCAGTGAAATACTGAGATATTACATATATGCAGCAGGTTAAACTATACATGTGCTGGATCAAAAACTTCTTGACCACAAGTTCATAAAATCTAAGGGTGGATATGTAGAACTACTATAGATGTATGAAGCAAAAACTAAGCAGAGTACCCAGCGTCTTCAAATCTATCCAAAATGTCTAAATTATGCATTGCTGAAAATCACAACATATTCACGTATTTCACTACAAATCAACTGTTTTGACTCAAGAAACTCACTGTTGCATCATTTTCAAGCGGGAATTACAAGCTTACAAGCTTTCAGTAAGATGAAACATTGCTATCAGATTAAAAAATAATGCAAAAAAATTGTCACACAATGTGGTACAGTACCTAAATGTGTAATAATTAACTCTTGTATGTATTTCTATACTCTGTATTCCCGTATGTTTTCTTGTATGGGGATGGGATGACATGAAAACAATTTTCAACTGTCCACCACGTTTTAGCAATGTTCCAACTCTCATGGCATCACTGTTGCATGCTTCACAAAAAAACTATTATACTACTAACTAACGCTTACATTACAGTGTGAAATATCCACATTATATAATACCACTAACCTATTTAAAGATGCTCAATTTCAAAAATAACGTATCCCGAAATATTTTGAGCAGTAATACTTACATAGCAATGATGAAATCTTATCTATGTTCAGTAGATGGTGACAGAGACAGTACTGTCTCCATAGAAAACGCTATAAAACTCTATTCCTAAAGCAAAATCAGGCATGTTATACATCGTTAGAAAGCTTATACTCTCACCAACTGAATAAATGAATTGTCAATCAAGCCAGACTGTACTAAAAAGGGCGACAACGCTGTAAACAACACGTGTGGTATTACTCACAGCTATTTTGGAAGGTACCAAGGCATCACAAATGTGCGTATATTTCTCCAAGACAATATGACCACTCGGTCTCAAAAGAGACACCTCTACACGTAAAACCAATGGTAAGGTTGTATATTTATTCAATATTTAGTCCCAGATATTGACTGTAGAATGACATGGTATCATTTTTAAAAACTTTTTCTCGTTTATTTCGTTATTCAGTGAGCAGCGTTTTCACTGCCGTATTGGCATATCTTAGGGCTATTGACGGGTTTATCTTGTTGCTATGACGGAATACAATTTTTAGTGGTGAAAGAATATTTTTATGAATGCCAACATAGACAATATTGTCCATTATGTCATGGGTGGGGGGTGTAGTTGTGGATGAGACTGCAGGGAGGGGGTGCGTGTTAAATGAATGACCAGAGCGACAATGGTGGCACTGTGAAACTCGGCATAGTTGTCGTATATCGTCTACTAATGAAACTAAAACAACGCGTTTCTGTTTTTAACTCGTACTTTGGTTGCAGTAGCACCGAATCTCTGAGTTCAGTAATCTCGGCATGCAGGCGTGCCAACCACTAGGGGCTTTGCGCTAAGAGGTTAAATTATTTAATAGCTTTACCTACTCCGATTTTGCATACTTCCTTGTTAAATGTCTTGTTAAAGTGAGCCCAGATGCAAATTCTGTTTTATGTTGTGTGGAACGCCCATTGTGATTACACTGTAGGCAGAACATTTGACCTCCCTAGTAATATGTGAAATGGAACAATGATTCAGTGATGAAGAGTGAAATTGAGGATTTTAAGGTTGATGATGCTCTGGGGAAGATGTCTATGCTACACTCTCCAAAAGCAGCACTCTGCACCTGAGAATTAGACGTCCTGCTGGACTAAACTCTGACAGTTCTACAGATGTTATTCTGACCCAAAATGGCACGTTTCTTATACTGTATGTTCTCTGAACTGGGGCAAAGGGCCCATCTACCTTATCTATAATCTTTTCTCTGGGTTTAATCCTCCCGTCCCATCCCAGAAGTGTAGCTGTCATCTTTCAGAGTGGACAGTGAGTTAGTTTACAATGCTGTGGGATGTTTGACACAGCTACCACCAAAAGTAAAGATGTAAAAGATACATCTTTCACAGTGGACAATAAGTTTTCTTTTTCACTTTTGGTTTAATGTGACAAACTAAATACTAAAGCTGGCGGTATACTCAATAAGAAGAAAGAACTTCAGGATTGAGAACCACCGTCGAACATGTCCACAAACACCGTTGTCGGTATACTCAGTGAGAACACCGCACCGTTTGATGTCACTCCACGCTGCTGGGGGGCGCAGAATACTTATGAGGCAGCTATTAACTGGGGCTGGAATCTCAACCAGACCTCCATCTCGCGGCTACGCCATGGATGTATAAAGAGAAGGGCTACGCAGGATCACAACACAAAACAAAAAGTTTAAAGTGTTTAAAGTGGCTTTAGTTTATCTAGCTATGCAAAAGAAGAAAAAAAGAGTATCAGAGTAGGACGGAGAATGGAGAGTTTTGTCTGTACATTTGGCAAATGTGGAGTTTAGACGAGGGGGTCCACTTCTCTTATTTCCAAATGTGTGCTAGGCATTTTGATGACTTGCTGAAATGAGTAGCACCATTCATCAAACATACGGGAACTCACAGATATTCCATCTCTACAGAAGAGAGATTGGCATTGACTCTCCGTACATTAGCATGTGAAGTCTGCCCTCTGAACTCTCAACCGTGACATAACCAACCATGTGATATTTGGACCAATAGCTGAGAGGGGGAGGTCGGAGTTCTCCCTGGGGGCCGTCGCACACTGCACCGTGAGAACACACAACACTGTGTGTGTTTTTGTTCTTCAGTTGTTCTCATTGCGTCTTTTTGCTCAAAAAGTTATACATCTTAATAAGTATACCACCTACTTAACACACAGCTAAAGGCAGAGTCACTTCAGAAACAGGCTCAAATATATGTATGGATGTGATAAAAGTTTATAATAGAAGATGAAGAAAAGTAATTGAAAGTTTCTGTAACTAGTGAAGAAAATTACAGTTAGAAGGACCATCACCATAGGTCCTTGCAGCAGGACATGCAACATATACAGAAATGATAGATTCGATCATAAGGGCATGCCAGTCATACAAAGTCCCAAAGGGCCAAATTACTTTAAACTATTCAGGAATCATTGGGTAGCATTGCTTTGGAATACAGCTTGTTTAATTTGTGTGAGCTAAGATATTGTTTCATGTAACTTGGTGCAATATTGATATCAATACTTTTAATGGCAGGCCTAGATTTGAATGAATGACTTAAAGACAGTACACTGTATGTGTAAGTAACTTGGCATTTTTGTATGTTGAAAATGTGTTTTTCATTCACTGGGTTTGTTATGAGTAAGTGATAATAGCAATTCATATAAATGTAGGCTATGAGAAACATGCATGAACGCAAACACACATTCTAGCTGAAAGAAACACATAGGCATAGATTTAATCTTTTTACTTTACCATTAAAGACAAATTGTATGTCATTTTTAAATAAAAGTGGTTTTGATGGGCTATTGTACATGACAGACCTACTAATTGTCTGCATGTCGGTAGAGGATATATATAGGGCTAGCTAACATTAATTTAGAAATATGGCATTGCAGGGTTGCTACAGTAGTCCAGTTAAGAAGTAGTTACAGTAGCAGTACTGGCACAATACAACCATTTTGACTTTTAAAAAAGCGATATACCAGGCATGGAGAAGTCATTATCTTGCACCAGTTTCTGTACGACCAGTAATGTTACCTACCAGACAGAAATGCATCACTGATTTTAGTGCTTAATGTCAGAGCCGTCTGTAGTAACATTGTACACAAGATCTGTTGTATCTTTAGCAAGGTAGCTAATGTAAAACTTGAAGGCGAAACTGGTACTCTCTAATGTGTAGGTGTATTTTATTTGGATTTGTGAAATATAAATGAGTTTCCCTCAAGGATTTTACAGATGCCAAAGCAATAGTTTAAATGTTTTATTTTTAGTTAGCCATCAATCCAGTGTAATTAGTTAGAGGATCGCGTGAGTCCGAGGGGGGATGAACCTGCATCTGTTACAAAAAGTTCCAACGGCAACCCAGTGAGCTAAAAGATTGCAGACATTATGGCTGCAAAGTTTTGTACTTCTAAACATGTACTTGTATATTTGTGTGTGTATCTGATGTTTCAATTGGCTGGTATACCTAAATTTCCAATGGGGAGATGTATTCTTTGTGGGCCTGGAGCATTTATGATGATGTAATTAGGTCAGAATAATGTTCACTGTGTGAACTGTGTTCTTGGCTAGAAATTGCTGTACAAAATAAGTATTGTCCCTTACTGAACCTGTGTTTAGCAGTTGTCTATGACCATGAAATGCACTTTTTGTACATCGCTTTGGATAAAAGCGTCTGCCAAATGAATGTAATGTAATGTAATGTAATTAGGCAGGAAGAAGAAAAAGGAAAAAACACAAAATCCCCTAAGTTTGGGGCTTTATTGTGTGGACGTGTGACATTGTTTGTGAATTCTGTCTGTTGAAATGAGGTCAGAAGGTACAGAAATGAATGTTTTTTAAGGGCTAAGAGTCTGTGGTCATTGCAGTTATTTTTGAAGGGAACCCTGAAAAGTGCCAAACTCTCTGGGCTGTATAGGTATGGGGCATGCCGCCCCGCCAAGGCGTAACTTGGAGGGATGGCATACCGTACCTGCCATCCCAATTAAACATTTAAACTATTGCTTTTTGCATCTGTATAATCTTTGCAGAACATCCAAATGATTGCCTCTTAACATTGTTAAAGCTGTCTATTCCTGGTTATTGGCAACTTTCATATTTTGTCATATGATAAACTGTTTTCTCTTACACTGCACCAAACTACATGGCTCATTTGTACGCTGACTGAAGTGTGCATCTCTGTAAGAACCAATCACTGCATTGGCCTCGTTAATAAAGTTTTGGGGCAACACCCTTACTGTGTTACTCACTGGGCATATTTGTTCATTTCACTAGCAGGATGTGCAGCTCCTCTGGGATAGCTGCTAGAGTCAGTGTCCAGATGGATAAAATAATAATACAGAGGTCATGAATTGCTCACTTGTATGCTGATTGAGGTTTAAGTGTCAGAGAACACTTAGATGGCAGCAGTAGAGTGTCTCTCTTTCCAGGGTGCAGTGTCTAGCGATAATTTCATATGAGCACACCCCAGTCAATACGCATATATGCTAAATTGTATTCACACAAACATTCAGGTTACAGGTTTTGAAAATGAATGAAATCAGGAAATTTGTTTTCTTCCCTGTGACAAAATTCAAGCCCTTACACAGCCACAACAGTTAAGGTCACACAGTACACAGCACTACTCACCCCAGTCTCTGTAGTTTACAGTTTGGACTCATCAGTCCAGCACAGAGCAGCTTCACTCCTGAATCTCCCAGGTTATTGCAGCTGAGGTCCAGTCTCTCTAGTTTACAGTTTGGACTCATCAGTCCAGCACAGAGCAGCTTCACTCCTGAATCTCCCAGGTTATTGTCGCTCAGGTCCAGATCTCTCAGGGTTGAGTTTGATGACTGGAGAGCTGAGGCCACAATATCGCAGGACTCCTCTGTGAGGTTATAGTTGTTCAGTCTGCAGAGAGTTAATATAGTATATTATGAATATTGTTTCTTTACTGTCAATTTTTGTTTAATACCACAATTAAAAATAAAGAAAACATTTCACCAGTTCAACTAAGTTTCATTTATTTCAGACATGCACTTGATAAGATGAATGTATGCTCACGAGAGAAATGGCTTCACAGCCAACAAGTCCCTGCTCTCTTGTGCACTCTGTGTGCTGTAATCTATTTCTCTCTCCCTATGAAAGTCCTGTAATGTCTACTCTGTGGGGTCTGTGTCACATCCAAGGTGTATGACTATTTAGTGTATAACACAGCACACCACAAAGAATGCACTGACTTTCTGAGGGCTGTATTGTAGTGTACCACCCAACCCTTCCAAGCATCTAAAATGCATTTTTAACATTCCAAACGTTCGCTCAATCATTGACCAATAAAACGCAAGTTGGTGGTGTGCTGGCTTAATGTATGGAGAAAGTAGTAAAGGATGAACACTTTTTTTTTTGACTGTTCCCAGGCTTTTCACTGAAGCCTCCCTGCTCTCATAGGAAGCGCAGTTGTTATAATTACAAATTTCACAAATAATTCATCTTCAGTTTGATGACAGAATGTAATTCATTCAGGATTAGAAATAATCCACTTCACTGAGGCTACTGTGTCAGTTTAGTCACATGATCAGTTCTAAATGACGCTGTTAGCTCCATACAGATGCACTGCAAAAATAGCTGCCATTGGACTGCGTAAATGAGCACAGCTTGCATTTTAAACAGTCAAACTGAAATTAAATATTTCTCACATCTGTGTCATGCATTCACATATGTGCCGCATTCATAACACCACCAAAACAGCAAAATGTGCTATGAGTTAAGACCTGGTCTGGATTGGTTCAAATGGAAACACATTATTCAACACAGAACTTGCGCATCTGGGCATACATAAAAACATTCTTTTACCGCTAAAAATTTGTATTCCGTCATTGCAACAAGATAAAGCTAACAATAGCCGAAGGTATGCCAGTACAGCTGTGAAAAATGCTGCTCACTGAACACTTAAATAAAGAAGAGGAATTTTAAAAAATGATACCGTGTCATTCTACTGTCAATATCAGGGCATTAATATGGAATAAATATACAACCTTACCATTGGTTTTACGCGTAGAGATGTCCCTTTCAAGACTGAGTGGTCATATATTGTCTTGGACAATCCGTTTGTGAAATATACACTTATTTGTGATGCCTGGGCACCATCCAAAATAGCTGTGCTAATATTTTGAATTTGAGTGTAATGTAACTGTAATGTAAGCGTTCATTGGTTGCTAAGTAGTCATTGTGTTTAATGCATCGGATGTGACCTGAACTGGAACATAGTGGTGGACAGTTGAATTTGTTTTAATGTCGTCCAATTCCCATACAAGGAAACATTACATACCGTAGAGTACAGGAAAACATACAAGAATTAATGATTACACATTTAGGTACTGTTCCACATTGTGTGATAATGTTTTTGCATTATTTTTAATCTAATATGAATGATTCATCTTAAACCTTCAAAAGGGGCACGTTTATATGCTTTATAACAGAAAAAAAGCATTTAATTAATTTTTGGAGAGATTTTGGATATGTTTCAGGACACTAGATATTTTAGGCCTCTGTACCAATGGAAATCTTGTAATTCCCACTTGAGAATGATAACAGTGAGTTTCGTCAGATAAAACTGTTGATTTGTAGTGAAATACATGATTTACGGCAATGCATAATTTAGACATTTTGGACAGTTTTGGAGACACTGGATACACTGCTTAGTTTTTGCTTCATAAATCCATAGTAGTTCTACATATCCACCCTTAGATTTTATGAACTCGTGGTCAAGGAGTTTTTGATCCAGGACATGTATAGCGTAACCTGTTTTATATATGGGTTCTCTCTGAATTTGCTCTTTATTGCAATGAAATACAATTTCGATTATTTTGCCTAGACAATTGCATTTGTGGCACTTTATTTCTTCCTACATTATGAATATGAACAAATCTTAGTTAGTATTGTAAATGGTACAAATGTCTTTCTTCATTTAAGCCATTATTCAAGTCTCTGTGATGCTCACGTCTGGAGTTATAAAGCTTTAAATAAGGTACCCCGTGAATGGGCAACGATTGGGCAGATTTGGCATGCGCGCAAAGGGTTTAAATGAGGGCACTAACTGTTAAAATGATCCAGAAGTTATCATTTATACCAAATTTTCACTTACCAGACAATTTTATTGTACTTTACTCTCACTAGAAATATTAAGTGTGAAAATACACTGTCAATCATCTACATAATACTCACGTGGCCTTCCTGCAGTTCCTGACTACTGGTACCAGTCTCTGATGACCTGCTGCTGATGTGTTGTAGTCCTTCGAGTCAAACTCATCCAGGATCTCCTCTGACATCAGTAACACAAAGGCCAGAGCTGAACACTGGTCTGGTTCCAGCTTTTTATCAGAAAATTTTCCTGATCTCAGGGAATTCTGGATTTCCTCCACTAGGGAATTGTCATTCAGTTCACTGAGACAGTGGAACAGATTGATGGTCCTCTCTGCTGAAGATTCCTCTCTGATCCTCTCCTTAATGTACTGGACTGTTTCCTCAATGCTCTGTGATCTGCTTTCTGTCTGGGTCTGTAGGTCTGGTACAGGTGATCTGCTTCCTGTTTGTGTCAGTAGTCCCCCTAAGAGCTTCTGAATGGACTCCAGAGAGAGGCCAAGAAGGAATCTTAGGAAAAGGTCCAGGTGTCCATTCTTATTCTTTAAGGCCTGATCCACTACAGTCCTGTGTAACTCAGACAGCTGCACTCTGCCACAGTGAGATTTTGATTCTTCTGCTCTGAGTATATTTCTGTTCCCATTTACACATGAATGAAACACAAACAAGGCAGCCAGATACTCCTGAATGCTCAGATGCACAAAGCAGTAGACCTTCTCCTGATACAACCCGCACTCCTCTTTAAAGATCTCTGTGCACACCCCAGAGTACACTGAAGCTTCACTGACATCAATGCCACTCTCTCTCAGGTCCTCTCCATAGAATATCAGATTGCCCTTTTCCAGCTGTAGAAAAGCCAGCCGCCCCAGTTTCAGGATGATTTCTGTATCTGATGCTGACCTCTTCTTTGAGTCTGTCTCATCAGTGCCATGATACTTCTGATTCTTCACATTAGTCTGAATGAGCAGGAAGTGTGTGTACATTTCAGTCAGAGTTTTGGGCAGATCTCCACTCTTTGCTTTACCCAACATTGTCTCCAGAACAGTAGCAGAAATCCAGCAGAAGACAGGTATGTGACACATGATGTAGAGACTCCTGGATGACTTTATGTGTGTGATAATTCTGCTGGCCTGGTTCTGATCTCTGATTCTCTTCCTGAAGTACCCCTCCTTCTGTGGGTCATTGAACCCTTGTACCTCTGTCACTCGGTGGACACACTCAGGAGGGATCTGATTGGCTGCTGCTGGTCGGGAGGTGATCCAGAGGAGAGCAGAGGGAAGCAGATTCCCCTTAATGAGGTTGGTCAGCAGCACATCCACTGATGATGATTCGGCTATATCACAGCAGATCTCATTACCTTGGAAATCTAGAGGAAGTCGACACTCATCCAGACCATCAAAGATAAACACCACTTTGACCTCATCACCTTCAACACTTTGGCTCTCTTTCAGTTGCGAAAAGTAGTGCTGCAGAAGTTGCATCAGACTGAATGCTCTTTCCTTCTTCAAATTCAGATCTCGAAAAGGAAGAGTGAAGATGAAATCAACGTCCTGGTTGGCTTTTCCTTCTGCCCAGTCCATAATGAACTTCTGCACAGAGACAGTTTTCCCAATGCCAGCGATGCCCTTTGTAAGCACAGTTCTGATGGGTTTCTTTTGTCCAGGTAAAGGCTTAAAGATGTCATTGCAGAGGATTGCAGTCTCATGTGTGGTTTGTCTCTTGGATGCTGTCTCAATCTGTCTGACCTCGTGTTCATTATTGACCCCCCCACTTCCTCCCTCTGTGATGTAGAGCTCTGTATAGATCTCATTGAGGAGGGTTGGGTTGCTCTGCTTTGCTAAACCTTCAAATATGCATTCAAACTTCCTCTTTAGACAAGCTTTAAGTGCCTTCTGGGCTATTTTTATGGATTCATCTGAAGAGACAATATGAGAAACAATTATGTTTAAAATGTGATAAACATTTCCCATTCAATAACAGATTTTCTAAAAACTACCAATAAAATATTAATAGGCTCATTCTTAACAGCATTTTACGCATATCACAGTGTTACATAAGTCTAACAGTATGTTATGCCTCTCACAAAGTGTTGTACATACCTCAAACAGTATGTTACACACCTCTCTCACAGTCTGTTACACACTTCTCACACAGTATTACATTACTCTGAAATATAATCCATCATAAATACAACATATCAGCAAGGAAGCACACACTTTTGCATTTGTACACTACGGATGAAGGGAAAAAACATTAAAACACTGAAAATGGGTTCAAATGTGCTTCTACACTTCATGTCTCTGGTTTTAATTACATGGTAATTTTAAAATATAATATTGTTATCCTGAGTGCTCTTTAGCCCTGGATACAACCTTGGGGCAGTCTGTCTAATGGGACAGTGGTTTAGTCACTGGCTTTTGAGCACAAGATTCCTGCTTTGAATCCCCCTCAGGGACATTTAATCTCATGTACATTTGCTTACCCCCATAATCACTGCTTCATGCTACACTTTCATTGAAATGCCTTTGTGTGCACATTGGTTGTGACACTTTCTATATGTAATGTTGTCAATGTAAAACACTATTATGAAAGTGTGGATGCTATAGCTAATTCCAGCATTTGAATGGACAAACATTCGCAATGAGAGAAAACTCTTACTGCGCTGCTCATCTCTCTCCAGTGAGTCAGTGAGATCCTTCTGGTTCATGTTCCTCAGGATGTGGAGTGTGATCTTCAGAGACCTCTCACTGCCACAGGTCTCCAGCAACTTCTCAACTATGTACAGGGCCTCAGGATCCTTCTGCTCTCTCTCAATGCATTTTGGGTAATCTTCAATTCGATGACTTTTGAACAATTCCTTCATCTTCATAAACATAATCAGTACAGAAGGACCTTCAGGCAGACTCTTTAAGCATTCTGGACAATCCTGACTCAGATGGTTCTGAAACTGTTTCAACTTATCATCCTTCTTCAGCTTCATCAAAGTGTGCAGGAGAGACTGAAATAAACACACGAAGAAGAGTGCTGCATGAGTGTGAAATAAACACATGAAGAGGTGTGCTGTATCAGTGTGAAATAAACACATGAAGAGGTGTGCTGTATCAGTGTGAAATAAACACATGAAGAGGTGTGCTGCATCAGTGTGAAATAATCACATGAAG
Organism: Anguilla japonica; assembly: GCA_025169545.1. Lineage (NCBI taxonomy): Eukaryota > Metazoa > Chordata > Actinopteri > Anguilliformes > Anguillidae > Anguilla > Anguilla japonica. The sequence goes on along the minus strand of JANEZO010000077.1, from coordinate 56,863 downwards.
AGGTGGGTTGGTGAGTATGTCAATTCATCATAATAGGACCATTAATCATATTATTATCAAATAATAATTAAATAAATGTTACAAAAATGTTACCAGATGGGTGGATAGAATTTTGTCTTGTTTGTTTTTTCCCTACAAATACCTTTATTATTTAGGTTGGCCCAGTGTAAAATATTTAGTTACACGAATTTAGTAATTTTGTTATTGTATTTGAATATAAAATGTAGTAACATTATTTCATCTTTATTATTGTATTTAGAGATTTAGAGAAAAAATAGAGTGAAAATATTTTGTTGGCTGAATACCTCAATATTAATGTAAGTCAATATTGTCAAATCAAAGTTAATACAACTTATTTATCGTTGCTCAGCCAACATTAAATAATTGTCGCTGGATCATAGAGTTTGTAGTGCACAGAACCTTGAAGGTACAGCAAACTGAAAAGTGCTATTGTATACAGTCACTTTAAACATTTTAGTTGGGAGAACCAAACTTTTTTTACAGCGTGTGTTGTATTACAGTTGCTCAAATAAACGCAACAGGATCCTTGTTTTGTGTTGAGTGTTTTTGACAGCCAGAAAAGAGACAAATAGAGATACTAGAGATACTACTTGTGCTAAATCATGAATTTCCATATAATAAAGGAGTTGCTCTGTGCAGTGCATTTAGTAAATGCTAACTGAACTGAATGCTTCCAGTTTAAAAGTCTCAGTTTGGAGTCTTCCTCTGCTGCCATTTGTGGGACCTGCTAAAGGAATCTGGACTTTCTGTGAGGCAGGGAGGATCAGGCAGCACTCCAGAACTGGATTTGATGTTAAGTTGTGTCTTTAGAGGAGTTAACCCCTTAAACCTCACTTAAAATCCAGGGCTTTTTGTAGGAACCTCCCCTGTCTTAAAGAAACCTCATTATCTCCATGCAGTACTGTTATCTCCATATATGAAACTATATGCAGTCCAGACATGGTTCAAAGCTTGAAATAAAGAGAACATTTCTACGAAAAATAACCCCTAATCACACAGGAGTCTTGCTCTGTAAACATACAGGACATATTCATCCTGAAAAACAAAGAAGAAATCCAAAAATGTTTTGTATTTTCTTCATTCTGTAGTGATTATATATATTTGTGACGGGTGCTGGAGAAAAGGTCCGCAAGTCGGAAATCTTGAAATCGCGCTAGGAGGCAAAAAAGGTTTTTAAATTTTTTTTTACTGTTTTCCTTTTTTTTCATATTACGAAAGTTAAAGTGTTGAAGAAGTCACTCAATAGAATAAACAACATTTTTAGGGTCACTAAATACTTATAATTTGTCAGCAAAGTCGGCTTGTTTTAGTGATTCTAACAGCCAGGTTTTGTAGGCGTGATGGGGGTGCAGTTAGATTAGCATGTTTGATTTCGTTGGCTATTGTCACTTTGTTTCGGTCAAGCCACCGCCCATAAATAAAGCCGTGTGGTAGTAGCCTATGTTTGTTTACTGTGTGAGGTTGCTACAATGGCGGACGCTCAATCAGTAGGTGAGAGTATAAGCTTTCTAACGATGTACAACATGTCTAATTTTGCTTTTGGAATAGCGTTTTATAGGTTAGCGTAACCGAACATATTCTTACCATGATATTCGCTCTATATGGTAGCATTAAAAGACGTTGCACCTAACGAAACGTTGTGAACGATTTTTCGCAATTCCTTGGAAAGTACCATTATTATTGAGGACTTCTGGCATAGCTAAGCCATATGTTTGCTGATAGACCTATCTGACATCGTTTTCTGGAGCAAAACAGAAGCGAATATAATTGTTATTGATTTACTGTCTCTGTCTCCATCTACTGAACATAGATAAGATTTCATCATTGCTATGTAAGTATTACTGCTCAAAATATTTCGGTTATTACGTTATTTTAGAAATTGAGTGTCTTTAAATAGGTTAGTGTATTATGTAATGTGGATATTTCACACTGTAATGTAAGCGTTAGTTAGTAGTGTAATGGTTTTTGTGACGCATACAACAGTGATGAGGAGAGTGTTGAAACATTGCCAAAACGTGGTGGACGACTGAAAAATGTTTTATATCGTCCCATTCCCATACAAGAAAACATAGTAGATGTATACTTTAACCCGCAATCTCCCAGTATTTCATTGCGAACTAAAAAAGGAGCAAATTCATTTTAGATTTTTTGCCTTGACCATTGCATTTGTGGCACTTTATTTCTTACAAAATTATGAATATAAAGTAATCTAAGCTAGTATTATAAATGCTACAAATGTATTGCTTCATTTAAGACATTTTTCTAGTCTCTGTGGTGTTCACATCTGGAGTTATAAAGCTATAAATAGGGTAACCCCTAAATGGGCAAGGATTTACAGGTACTCTAGTAGGGGAGTGGTTGGGGTGGAGTTAACTAGCTATTGTTCCCACCCATTATCTCCCTGTGAGAAGTGTGAAAAGTTCAAGATCTTTCAAGGGGATTTTCTCTGCTACTTGATTTTAGGAGTACCAACATTCAAATAAGCATATCTTCTTCAGCTATTTTCTGATTTCAATGTATGACACATCATTTGAAAGCTTACAATCTGCACTTTCGTAATCTGTAAAAAACTGAAAAATGACCTTGCCCTACTTGCGGACCAAAACACCAGCACCTGTCACATTTCAGGTACTGGATGAAACCAGATTTCTTTTTACAATCGTACCCTAGGATGTATACAACACCAATAAAAAGTGGATTTAACAAAGCAGTAAAATTTGACATGCGTTTTCCCAAAGGTGGGCCCAGATATCCTGAAAACCTCTCCAGATTGGAATATTGTGTGTATCTTTTCTCCCAGCCATGTTCCACCTTCAGATGCTAAATTAATAAGCACTAAAATAATACAATGTACCCAAACTTTAGAGAGTTCTGCTTTCTGCATTTTCACCGAGTTTAACATTAGCTACCTTTGCTAACGACTCATCGGATGCACACGCAAAATGAAGTATAGAAAATGTATAGAAGTGCACTTGTTTAAAACCACAAAATTCTGCTTATATATCTCCTTCGCTAGTAGCTCACTGGGTAGCGTGGCTGCCTGCAGCACTTTTGGATGTGTGCAGGCAGCTTCGAGCCCCCCTCTGACTCATGAAAACCTCTCGGTCATTACACTGCCTTGCTGGATAACTAAAAGTAAAACATTAAACTATTTTTTTTTGCACCTGTTTAATCTTGCCGGGAAAGTCGTTCATATTTATGTATTTACACAACTACAAATAAAATATACCCACACTTTACACAGTTCCGCATCTAGTATTTTTGGTATCAAAAGGAGGAAAATGACAAATATATAAAATCGAATAATTAACTATTTATAATAATATAGTGCCCTTTATAGTACCTTAGTATCTTTTATGCAAAGCATTTGCCAATAGTCAAAGCTCTACTAAAGTGTGCGCTAAGCTTCCACTCATGCGCTACGTGAAAATGCAAAGTGAAAGTAAGTCAGTACGCAGTAGAATAGCTGAGCTGTAGTTTCAGCCAGAAGGACGGTGTAAGCTACGTTCGAAAGCTACAGTATGTAAACGAGCTTGAAGAACTCAACACTGTATGATTACTGTAACATATATGAGGCTTCCAAACAGGGGCAAAAGTCACGATGGGTAGATCTTAGAGAGGGTAGCTGTAGTTTGCTTTTAGGTCATTTACTTGGCACTGGAATGTCTAATTGCAATCTTTTTTTTTTTTTTTTGTTCATGATGTAAAAAGTAGTTTTTTTTGTTGTTTTTTTAGAAAAACCACACTTTTTGCTTTTGACATTCTATTTACGTGCATAGCTGAAAATCTGATATAGTACATAAAAGCTGAAATAAATCTGTCTCTTAGCTATTTTTAAAAAAAAGACCACTTAAGGAAATAAAGTAGATACCAAAATTGACTTAACACAGGGAATGTATGGTAACATGAAATGTGTGCTGTTGTAAAAAATAAAGTTTGAATGTCCTTAGGTGTATGTAAACGTTTGGCCTCAACTATGTATTCTATACATTGTATATGATACATGAATCATATATTCAAATGAAACTTACAATACAAATAAAACACAAATTAATTAAAAACAATTGAAATAAAACAGAACTCACCTGTCGTGGGGAAGATAATTTCTCTGAACTGTTCTCTTCTAAAGAGCAAGACTGGAGTGACTGTGGTATCCTGCAAACAAAACAGCTTCCAGTGAAACTCACCAACTTACTGCAGCTCTAACTCACAGCACATGGAGACAGAGCTTCCAGTTAAACTCATCCTCTTACTGCAGCTCTAACTCACAGCACATGGAGACAGAGCTTCCAGTTAAACTCACCCTCTTACTGCAGCTCTAACTCACAGCACATAGAGACATAACATCCGGTTAAACTAATCCTCTTGCTGCAGCTCTAACTCACAGCACATGGAGACAGAGCTTCCAGTCAAACTCATCCTCTAACTGCAGCTCTAACTCACAGAATGTGAGATAAATCACAAACCTACAGCTATATGTGCAATAATAACCCCCACCTAGATCTGAAAGTCTTAATACACCCACCGACAACAGAAAGGTGCCAGTAACATTGAAGTATAATTAAACCATACTGTCAATTTGAACCTCTTTAATTACCTTTGGTCACTTGTGACCTCTCCTCTGAATGTGAATGGATGATCCATTGAACGATCACTCTTCATAGACAGACAGCTGGGTACAGGTGACCCTGCTCTTTCTACCTGGACTCTGTGAACAAAACATGGAGACACAACATCCAGTTAAACTCATCCTCTTACTGCAGCTCTAACTCACAGGACATAGAGACAGAGCTTCCAGTTAAACTCATCCTCTTACTGCAGCTCTAACTGACAGCACATGGAGACAGAGCTTCCAGTTAAACTCATCCTCTTACTGCAGCTCTAACTCACAGCACATGGAGACAGAGCTTCCAGTTAAACTCACCCTCTTACTGCAGCTCTAACTCACAGCACATAGAGACACAACATCCGGTTAAACTAATCCTCTTGCTGCAGCTCTAACTCACAGCACATGGAGACAGAGCTTCCAGTCAAACTCATCCTCTAACTGCAGCTCTAACTCACAGAATGTGAGATAAATCACAAACCTACAGCTATATGTGCAATAATAACCCCCACCTAGATCTGAAAGTCTTAATACACCCACCGACAACAGAAAGGTGCCAGTAACATTGAAGTATAATTAAACCATACTGTCAATTTGAACCTCTTTAATTACCTTTGGTCACCTGTGACCTCTCCTCTGAATGTGAATGGATGATCCATTGAACGATCACTCTTCATAGACAGACAGCTGGGTACAGGTGACCCTGCTCTTTCTACCTGGACTCTGTGAACAAAACATGGAGACACAACATCCAGTTAAACTCATCCTCTTACTGCAGCTCTAACTCACAGCACATGGAGACAGAGCTTCCAGTTAAACTCATCCTCTTACTGCAGCTCTAACTGACAGCACAGGAAGACAGAGCTTCCAGTTAAACTCATCCTCTTACTGCAGCTCTAACTCACAGCACATGGAGACAGAGCTTCCAGTTAAACTCACCCTCTTACTGTAGCTCTAACTCACAGCACAAATGAATATGACAAAATACACCTCGCCTACACCTGAATGTGATATAAATCACAAACCTACAGCTATATGTGCAATAATAACCCCCACCTAGATCTGAAAGTCTTAATACACCCACCGACAACAGAAAGGTGCCAGTAACATTGAAGTATAATTAAACCATACTGTCAATTTGAACCTCTTTAATTACCTTTGGTCACCTGTGACCTCTCCTCTGAATGTGAATGGATGATCCATTGAACGATCACTCTTCATAGACAGACAGCTGGGTACAGGTGACCCTGCTCTTTCTACCTGGACTCTGTGAACAAAACATGGAGACACAACATCCAGTTAAACTCATCCTCTTACTGCAGCTCTAACTCACAGCACATGGAGACAGAGCTTCCAGTTAAACTCATCCTCTTACTGCAGCTCTAACTGACAGCACAGGAAGACAGAGCTTCCAGTTAAACTCATCCTCTTACTGCAGCTCTAACTCACAGCACATGGAGACAGAGCTTCCAGTTAAACTCATCCTCTTACTGTAGCTCTAACTCACAGCACAAATGAATGACAAAATACACCTCGTCTACACCTGAATGTGATATAAATCACAAACCTACAGCTATATGTGCAATAATAACCCCCACCTAGATCTGAAAGTCTTAATACACCCACCGACAACAGAAAGGTGCCAGTAACATTGAAGTATAATTAAACAGTACTGTCAATTTGAACCTCTTTAATTACCTTTGGTCACCTGTGACCTCTCCTCTGAATGTGAATGGATGATCCATTGAACGATCACTCTTCATAGACAGACAGCTGGGTACAGGTGACCCTGCTCTTTCTACCTGGACTCTGTGAACAAAACATGGAGACACAACATCCAGTTAAACTCATCCTCTTACTGCAGCTCTAACTGACAGCACAAGAAGACAGAGCTTCCAGTTAAACTCATCCTCTTACTGCAGCTCTAACTCACAGCACAAGAAGACAGAGCTTCCAGTAAAACTAATCCTCTTACTGCAGCTCTAACTCTCAGCACGTTAAATATCTGGTTCATGCACTTGTACCTCTTCCTCTTAGTGCAGAGGGTTCCTCCTTTGGTGTCTGGCTCCTCTGAGAGACTCATTTTATAAACAGCGCCCCCTATCTCAAGAGACTGGAACACATCTGACCAGTTTAGACCACATATGGGTTCTATCCCAAACCAGCCAAGCTGCAAACACACAAAATGAGAACACACTGAACACACAGAGACACACATATACAACACGCCACGGTGTTGACAGTAAGCAATCCAGAACTGAAATGGGCCCTAAACACGTTCTAAACAGCCACCTCAAATGTTTTTGCACCATTGATAATGATGAACAATTGTATTGCATAAAATGTCACTATATATTGATTGTCCAACTTGCTAAATATTTTTTATTAACGATTCAATGGAATCAACCAAAATTTTTCAGATCATACATTTATTTTCAGAAAAAAAGTGTCACAATTATTGACACCCCTGGGTTCATTGAAATAGTTATTTATTTTCCTTTACGTTTCACTTGTTTTTTTATTATCACTATATTATGTATACTCTGTATACGACACTCCCCGGCCACTTTATTAGGTATACCTGTTCAGCTGCTCGTTAACGCAAATATCTAATCAGCCAATCACGTGGCAGCAACTCAATGCATTTAGACATGTAGACATGGTCAAGACGATCTGCTGAAGTTCAAACCAAGCATCAGAATGGGGAAGAAAGGTGATTTATGTGACTTTGAATGTGGCATGGTTGTTGGTGCCAGACGGGCTTTTGAGTATTTCAGAAACTGCAGATCTACTGGCATTTTCACGCACAACAATCTCTGTAGGATTTACAGAGCAAGGAAAAAGAGAAAATATCCAGTGAGCGGCAGTTCTCTGGGCAAAAATGCCTTGTTGATGGCAGAGGTCAGAGGAGAATGGCCAGACTGGTTCGAGCTGATAGAAAGGCAACAGTAACTCAAATAATAAAGTGTTATCTTACCTTATCTTATCAGTAGTTTGTTCACCCTCCACTTGCAAGGATAATGACACTGAGTCTTTTTATATAATGTCTAATAAGACTGGAGAACACATTGGGAGAGATCTTAGATCCTTCCTCCATCCACTTCTTTAATACCTCTGGGTCTTTGCTTCAGAACTGTCCTGTTCATTTAAAACTGCAGGTTTCCAATATAGTTCAAGTCTGGAGACTGTAGCCACTGCAAAATGTGGCTTAAGTGGTTAATTAACAATTTATTTGTGAATAGTAATGTGTGATTGAGGTCATTGTTTTGCTGGAAGATCCACTAGCGACTTTCAGTCTGCTGGCAGAGGCAACCAGTATTTTTGGCTAAAATGTCCTGGTACCTGGGTAGAGTTCATGATGCTATTGTCCTTAACAAGGGCTCCAGGACCAGTGGGAGCAGAACGGCCCCATTACATTAAAGATCCACCACCGTATTTAACAGCAGGTATGTGGCTTGTTTCTGTACACACCTCCCTAAATCAACACCAAACCCATATTCTTTGTATAATATACCGGCCACTTTATTAGGTATACCTGCTTGTTAATGCAAATACCCTACTCCACCAAACAGCAAATCATGTGACTGCAACTCAATATATAAAGCATGCAGACATAGTGAAGATGTTCAGTTTTTTGTTTGAGCAAATATTGTAATGGACAAGATGTGTGATCTAAGCGACTCTGACTGTGGCATGACTGTCTGTGCCAGATGGATGGTGCCAGACGTAGTGGTTTCAGCATCACAGAAACAGCTGCCCTCCTGGGATTTTCATGCAGCACAGTCTCTAGAGTTTACAGAGAATGGTGTGATAAACAAAAAACACCTTGTTAATGAGAGATCAAAGGAGAATGGGCAGACTAGTTCAAGCTAACAGAAAGGCCACAAATGAAATAACAGCTATGCTTGGCCAAAGAGCTCTAATGTCATCACTCCGGAGCACAGTAGATGAGACCATTTAGATTCTTGAAACTGTCGATTACTCCCAGTAAAACCATTTTTCCTGAAACCATTCCAAATAGCCTTTTGGCATGGAGGTAGCATCTAATTTTGGAGCATCTAAATGTAGCAATTAATAGAAACTTGGTGACGCCCCGATGCAGCCAAGTTCTGTAATTCTCCAACTGTGACCACTGGATTGTTCTTTTCTCCCTAACCATCTACCTCACCGAGCATGGGGCTAAGATACACTAGCGCCCTCTATTGGACAGGTTTAACTCTACGCCAGTTTAAATGGATTAATATTTGGTCTCACAGTAGTAAATCGTATATTTCTTTGTTTAGTTTTTGACCCATTTCCTTATTTTTGAAGGTCAACAACCATTTTCTCTTCATTTGTGAGTTTGTTGCTTTTTATGAAAAATGGATTTCATAAGCAGGTTGTCTCAGTTTTATACTCCAGTGAAGCAGCATGCAATGGAAGAGCATGACAGTTCTTTAGGCCTGAGATCAGCATAATGCCTTTTATACATGCGGGTGTAGATCAGCTTCATCCCATATCTACATGCTGGTGTACAGTTCACTCTGTTAGATTTTATTTTTAACAATCTTTAAGGGTGCCAATAATTGTGATCCCTATAAAGTCAGTATCTGAGATGCATTTATTTTGCTTGTTGGCGTATACCATATGCTAGCAACAATTTATAGCCGACTGATAGCCCTGTTATTGCGTTTCATGTAAAATTTTAAAACATTTGGCAACGTTAACTCCCCTTGCTTCCAGTCAGTGTTTCGACCGCACATTTACCCATAAACAATCCCCCTTACACACACTTAACAAACACGAACATGCTCGTGAGAAATCTTCTTGGAAAACATCCAAAAAACGACCCAAATCAATAATTCATGAAAGTAGATCATTATTTCTTCTTAAGTAAGCCCAATTTCATCTCATTAAAGTCATTTTATCATGTATTCTCCGTTTCTAGGTAGTTGTAATTCGATGCGAAATCGCTGCAGTACAATTTGTTGTATTTCAATTTCAACTTCAATCCAACTCAGGCAAAACGTAAATTCGGTCTGACGCTTTCGTCATTTTAAGTAGACCTACATGCACAGCGCCATGCTGCCATCTTGTGATTCACACAAGAAACGGCGTCTTAATGCAACTATAACCGCAGTTATTTTCAGTTCTTGCTACTATTAAAGTAGTTGCTGAATTTATTATCATTGAAACTTGTACGAATTCAATAGAACAGAATTAATTGGTAAGGACATGGCCACTAGGTCTTTGTTAATTGAAACTAGTCATTGTTGGATAGTAAATATGCAAATTAATATCCTATAAGCATCTTTTTAGCATGTTCTTGTATACGGAACCTAATGTCTCGTTTCAAATAATAGAAGACCAGCTATGAAAGCTCCACACGTGAATTAACTACCGACCACCGACTTTAACATGGCAGACATCAAGTTAATTTCTCTTAATCCAAACTGTGTGAATACAGAGCAAAAATAACAGTTTGACTTCACAGACCGCACAGTTAAAATGTTCGGTCTGTTTTTGTTACAGTAGCAGGTCTCAATGTAGCCGACAACAGGTCTGTGACATCCGTCATATCCAAATAGGTAAAATGATCATAAAATACCAAATAAATGCTGAAATAAACGTCAAACTTTTGAAAATGTATTTGAAAAGGTATTTTTTGTTTTTGGTCGCAAATGGGGAATTTGAAAAAAGCATATTAGGCAACTCCTCGTCTACTACTTGTGTTTTATCTGCACTTGTTGTACGTCGCTCTGAATAAGAGCGTCTGCTAAATGCCTATAATGTAATGTAATGTAATGTACTCCTCGGGCGCCATTTTACTACCTGTTTAGCGTTATCGCGATCATAGCTACAGATTCCCATTTCTCCAAACACCCTTTCTCATCTAGCTTCTATTCTCCCCATCCCAATCCACAACAGACTACTTACTCAGTTCTTTTATCCAATTTAATTCCTTTTTTCTGCATCCTCTTTGTCCTCTGTCTTTTAAATGACGTTTGAGTTTGAAACAGTTTCACTTTCTCTTTTGAATTTTTTTTTTTTTTTTTTTACACTTCTTTACTAGTCTGCCTCACAGGACCCAGACCATAGACATATATACATAAGCCGCGTTTCCACCGCCGGAACTTTCCCCAGGGACTAGGAACCTTTTGAGGAACTCAGTGCGTTTCCACCGCAAGGAACCAGGGTCTAAATTAAGTTCCGGGGACTTTATTTTACCCCAAAATACTTTCGAAAAGTACAGGAACGTTTGGGGTGGGGCGCAAGCACTGAACAATTCTGATTGGTCAAGTACTTGCAGCATTTTATTTCAACCACCATTTTTAAAAATCTGCAGCCGCTTTATTATTTTCAAAATAATAACTTGAATTCAAACATAGATGTAAACAATGTTGTCGTGGGATCCCACTGCCAGGTAGGCCCCATCTGTGAAGCAGAGGATCAGGTGACTGTGCATAATGGGTATACACTGAAAATATTTCCAACACAAATGGACTGTGCTCTAATGTCAGCCTTTAAAAACATGATGCCCATATAAAAATAAATTCAGAAACCACATTCATAAGATCATTAAATATGAGGCTATATGAAGAAAAAACATGTCTTCACTGAATGGAAACCTTATATAAGAAATATTACATACATTATTAAGATAAATAGATATATATTACTTTATATATGCCTTCATTGCACTGTCAGTGAAATCCATTTATATTTTAAATATATTGATTTACTTTTTGGATTTGCCTCAATGAGTTAAGTGCTTATCAATAATCTCACTTTAAAAAAGTGCATCTGATTGTAAATTCCTGTGTAATCAACCCGTACACCTGTGGTGATGTTTTACACTAAGCGTACATAACAGTAGACTCAGTATACAACAACATTTCACTGATGTAGGGAGTATGCCAAACTGTTGAAAATTCTTCAACTACTTTTTTCTTTCTTTCACCTCATCTGAACAGAGAAAGACATACTTTGTAATTTATTAGAGAGAACTGGACATCATTACCAATTAAAATGGAAGTCCTGTAAAAATGCACATAATAAACTGTCTAAATGTGAAGAACCAACTTCATACATATACATTTAGTTATATTAATACAGCCTTATTTTTTATATCAATTTTGGCCAGCCCGTTCCAGGTCCGTCTCCTCTCCTTGCTCCGCTTGGCCTTGCAGGACTGTTCCTCCAGCCCTCTGTCCTTTTCAGCGTGGGGAGGCCACTCCCCCAGTCCTAAAAAAGGTGGAACGTTGCAATCACACAATTCCTACGCTTGCGTTGGCTCGCTGCCGCTTACCGCCCCAGGAACAGGTGAGGAGAGAAGCCAGGCGTAATCTCTCTCCCTAGCCCCAGCCAGCCTCGCAGTCCTTTGTGCTGCTCCTTATATACTCTGTGAGGCAATCACTGAAGCAGTCTCAGGTGTGCTGCAGCAGAGTGGAAAATTCCACATACCTGCACTCTGCAGCAGCCCTGTCCGTGGTGCTGATCCTTGGACGCTCACCTGGTCTGCGGATTGCTGTTCCTGGTCCTGAAGTCTTCCAATATTTCATTCGGAAAGTAATGCCCATTCACCACTTGCCCCAGCAGTCGCCGGTGGCGGTAGGCCCGGCCGCCCTGGTGCTTCTTGTGTTCTCCTGTGGAGCGCCGATAGGGCCTCGGAGCGCCACAACATGCGCACGCACACACTCATGCACTCACACATATGCACACATACGCGTGCACACACCATATACACATGTATACACAAACATTCTCATACCCACACACACACACACACACACACACACACACACACGTATAAACACACAGACACGCACATTCACAAAGGCACTCACACACCCACACTGTGAGCTTTCTAGCCAATGGAGGTTGCGCTTGCCAAACCAGTACAAGAACCAGTACAGTGAGTCCCGGGGTCAGTTAACACAAAATGAATTTATTGAGATTAAATCTTGGGGGAAGGGGAAGCAAAAAATAACTGAAATTCTTCCCGGTCGGGGTATTAATCGTCCTCTCCAGGGCAAGTACGCTCCTCCTGGAGAGACAAAGGGAACAATAGTTAGGAGCGTGATTGGGTACAGGCCAGCCCAGTCCAGGTCTGTCTCCTCTCTCCTTCCTCCTTCCGGCCTTCTAGTAATTGTCCTCCAGCCCTCTGTCCTTTAGATGCGAGGAGACCACTCCCACAGTCAGACAGTGTGCCAGCCCTTTACCCCCAACCAATTCCACAGTCCTTTACCCTTGACAGTTTCAATCCCGAAATTCGTATTTTTTAAGTTGGCCCACGGCCGCTTACTGCCCCAGGAACAGGTGAGGAGAGAAGCCAGGCGTAGTTTCTCTCTAGCCCCAGCCTGCCTCTCACTCCTTTGTTCTGCTCCTTATAGCCTGTGAGGTAATCAGCTCAAGCAGCCTCAGGTGTGCTGCAGCAGAGTGGAAAATTCCACATACCTGCACTCTGCTGTAGCCCTGTCCGTGGTGCTGATCGGTGGAAGCTCACCTGCTCTGCGGATTGCTGTCCCTGGTCCTGAAATCTTCCAGTATCTCGTTTGGGAGGTAATGCCCACTCACCACTTGCCCCAGTAGTCGCCGGTGGCGGTAGGCCCGGCCGCCCTGGTGCTTCTTGTGTTCTCCTGTGGAGCACCGATAGGGCCTCGGGGCACCACAACACACACACATACATACACTCATTCTCAATCACACACACACTCTCACATCCACAGTAATTCACTGAAACAGACGCACACATTCATTCACAAATGCATGCACAAGCAGACACACACACACACACACACACGTCTAAACACACACAAACAAATCCTCTTACCCATACACACAGGCACCCGTGTGCACACACACAGACATACACACATACATGCGTGCACACACACACATACTCACACACACACACACACACACGCACACACACATACACATGCACTTGCACACACATACTCACATCCGCAGGCACTCCCACAAACATACGCACACATGCACACACATACATTCAGAAATACACACACACACAAACACACTCTCACCCAATTACACACACGTCGACACACTTGCAACCTTCCTTGACCAATGCCTTACCAGTGCAATTTCAGCTGTGCCCAATATTAACCTCAGTACAGCTTAAACCCTGTACATTACATTACATTACATTGCAGGCATTTAGCAGACGCTCTTATCCAGAGCGACGTACAACAAGTGCATCAGTTCAGGGTGCAGAGGTGCAGAAAAACACACTAGAGTGAAGTAAAGATCATAGTGCCAGAAGTGACAACATAGATCAGGACTCCAACCTGTAGGGTAACCTGTTCAGCAAATAAACAACAATCCTGCCAAGTACAAAACTAGCACTGAAATCACATTTACCTAATCAGAATCAAACAAAACAATCCTGCCAAATACAAAACTAACGAGATCGCATTAGCCTAACTAGGTAAATGGTAAATGGACTGCATTTATATAGCGCTTTTATCCAAAGCGCTTTACAATTGATGCCTCTCATTCGCCAGAGCAGTTGGGGGTTAGGTGTCTTGCTCAAGGACACTTTGACACGCCCAGGGCAGGGTTTGAACCGGCAACCCTCCGACTGCCAGACAATCAGTCTTACCTCCTGAGCTATGTCGCCCCATATGTCGCAGGTACATTGAGCTAAACTAGAGGCTAGGGAGGGGTGGGGAGAGGTGCAGCCTGAAGAGATGAGTCTTTAGTCTGCGTTTGAAGGTAGTCAGATTCTCTGCTGTTCTGATCGCCACAGGAAGATCATTCCACCAGCGAGGGGCCAGGACAGACAGCAGATGCAAACGGGAAGTACAGACACAAAGAGGGGGAGGTGCCAAGCGTCCAGAGGTGGCAGAACGGAGAGGTCTGGCTGGTGTGTAGGGTCTGATGATCCTCTGGATATATCCTGGTGCTGACCCCTTAGCTGCCTGGTATGCAAGTACCAAAGTCTTAAATTTTATGCGAGCCATAACGGGCAGCCAGTGGAGGTCAGTGAACAGGGGGGTGACATGGGAATGTCTGGGGAGATTGTAGACCAGACGAGCTGCAGCATTCTGGATGAGTTACAAGGGTCTGATGGCGGATGCTGGCAGACCAGCCAGCAGCGAGTTGCAGTAGTCCAGGTAGGACAGGACCATCGCTTGAACTGGGAGCTGGGTTGCGTAGGTGGTGAGGAAGGGACGGATTCTCTGGATGTTGTACAGGAAGAACCTGCACGTTCGACTCACCGCCGCGATGTTCTGGGAGAGGGACAGTCTGTTGTCCATCACCACTCCAAGGTTTTTAGCAGTGGGTGATGATGACACCACGGTGTCCCCTAGGGTAATAGAAAGGTCAAGGAGGTTAGAGGATGGAGCAGGGATGAAGATCATCTCTGTCTTACCTAGGTTCAGCTTAAGATGGTGGTTATCCATCCAGCTCTGGATGTCCCTCAGGCAAGCAGAGATGCGAGCAGAGACCTGTGTGTCAGAGGGGGGGAAGGAGAGAAAGAGTTGGGTGTCATCGGCATAACAATGATAAGACAAACCATGGGCAGAGATTACAGGACCAAGAGATTGGGTGTACAGGGAGAACAGGAGGGGACCAAGGACTGAGCCCTGGGGAACTCCTGTGGCATAGGGGCGAGGTGCCGATACTGCACCGGCCCAGGCGACTTGGAAGGAGCGACCGGAGAGGTAGGACTCGATCCAGTCTAGTGCTGTGCCACAGATCCCCATAGCTGCCAGGGAAGACAGGAGGATGGGGTGGTCGACTGTGTCGAAGGCAGCAGAAAGGTCTAGGAGGATCAGGATGGATGAACGGGAGGCTGCTTGTGCGGCGTGAAGCGACTCACTGACCGAGAGGAGTGCAGTCTCTGTCTAGTGGCCAGGTCTGAAGCCAGACTGGTGGGGGTCTAGGAGGTTGTTCTGTAAAAGAAAAGATAGTTGGTTAGAAGCAGCTTGTTCAATTATTTTGGATCAAAAGGGAGAATAGAAACAGGACGGTAGTTCTGGATGACGGAGGGATCCAGGGTGGGCTTCTTCAGCAGTGGGGTGACGTGGGCCAGCTTGAAGGAAGAGGGGAAACATCCAGAAGACAAGGAGGAGTTCACAAGGGAGGTGACAAACGGGAGGATGTCAGGTGTGATAGTCTGGAGGAGAGAGGAAGGGATCAAGACCACAGGTGGTAGGGCGGTGGGAGAGTAGGAGCTGGGAAACATCAGAGTCAGTGAGGGGAGAGAAAGTGGAGAAACAAGGGGAGGGAACAGAGAGGGGGGAGTGGGGAAGGGTGGCGGTGGACGCGAAGGAGCTGCGGATGTCTGCAATCTTCTCATCGAAGAAAACCGCAAAGTCATCTGCAGCGAGGGAGGACTGAGGTGGGGGAGGAGGAGTGCTGAGGAGAGAAGAGAAAATGGAGTTGATGAGGGTTAGAGGCAGATTTATGAATTTTTGTTTGATAATAATTAATTTTAGCAGAGGTTACAGCAGTGCATATCTGTACATAAGTGTCAGGATATGAGGGCTAGGACCCAGGCGCAGAGTAAGGAAAGAGAAACTCAAAAAAAAGGAAAATTAATAAAGACTTTACTAACAAAAAAAGGCAAACACAAACAGGGAACAGAAAAGGCCACGATGGGCAAAAAACATAAACTCCAAAAAAATCTAAGAAAAAACAGAAAACAAGAGGAACTCAAAACACGGGAAGGGCAGAACACAGGCAGGCAGAGTACACGGGTAGGTACATATGGTAAAGAACAAACACAAGTCGGAAACAAACACAAGGAACCAGCACCCGAGTCAAGGGGACAAAAAACTTAAATAGACAGGGGTAACAAGACACAGGTGAACTCAAAGAACAATCAAACCAGAGGGAAGGAAAAACGAGAGGCAGGTGGGGATGATGATTAAATAACGAGACAATAATAAAATAATTGAGAGCAATAATACAATTAACGGGAACGAGCAGGACACAAAACAGAAGTGCTGCCATCTGGCGGCCCAACAAGGAAAGACAGAGACGGAAACAGAACCATGACACATAAGAGTATGATCTTTTAGCAGGTTAAGGTTTATCACATCCAATCTAAATATGATTATATTTTTTATTACATTTGAATACATTTATATTGTAAATGTTCAAGGTGTATTTATGAACTTTTTATTATTAAAACATTAATATAACATTGAGTGAAATAATGGCAAAAGATGGCAGGGTAAAATGTTTTTGAAGAAATAATTCTGTCTCCTGTATCTGCATCTTTGTATAAAAGAAGCCAGTGGCAAACTCCTCCACTTAAATGTGCATTTTACTAGTTTTTACAGTTGCTTTCATTCATTTTCATGCTTTCATTTGAGTTCTAATGTGCAAATTTCTGTGGGCAAATGCAGCTGATAGGGAGAATGCAGAATGATCACTGCAGTGTACTTATTTCCATTCATTACTGTAAACAATGATGGGTTGAGTTTCCTTATTTATTTTGTCATGGTTGTTTTGTTTGAACCTGTTGCTGTAATTTTCTGTATTTGTAGACAATAATCTTCAGTGATTAAACCTGAATTATAAAAATATCAAATGCTTTGCTGTTATGATTTATTATTGTATGACGTATTGAACTCCTGTGACACAGTAGTACTTATTTCATTTGGGCTCAATGTGAGTAGATCAGTATGGGGCTGAAATCTACACAGATGAAGCAATGAAATTCATCTACAGTAGTGGAAATAAAATCCATTATAAGGAAAGTTGTGTAGTGTCTGACGAATGCTTGCTTCTGTTACTGTAGTGTAACCACAACTCAATACATTTTGAAAAGTCACTGCTTGCCTATTGAGCAGTTATGTTTCTGTTACCTCTCAAAGAAATCATTTTCCTGCAGGTTTGAACCTGGATCTGCTGCACATCAGTTGAATGGATTAGACCACTAAGCCAAAATCAAGGCAGAAGTGTGGTTTGCATAACATCCAGTCTCTGCGATGTTCCTGAGACCCTACAGTTTTTCTCATTTTTTCATATGCATTTCTAATATCTGCAAATGCATTACAGTATGTTATGACTGCTTTGACTCAATGCAATGAGCAAAACCTACAACCGGCAAAATTCTTACCTTAAGACACAAATTGCTGTACCTACACACAAAGTACAAAACTCTAAATCACACTCAGTTTTCACAATACAGTCACCTCATATTAAGACATCCAAATTATTATTGCTAGACATGCAGATTGTAAAATAAAGTCAACATGTTTGCAATCCTGTCTCGTCCAGCAACATTGCCCAGGTGAGTCGCATTGCAGCACGATTGGTAATCCCAACATAAAAGGCAGTTTTACAGCACTACATTCAGCAGTGTCTGACAACATAGAGCAGCCCAATGCAGTTTGTATTGATGGAGGGGTTGTGGCTGAGGCTGAGGTTGTGGTCAAGCAGATAGCAGAAATCCTGCTGTATCGAATGAATTTAGAGCCACAGTGATTGACCATGTTATAAATCCACGCTGCCTTCTCCTCAGAACCTACGCTAATGGTTTGGTGCGGATGAGACTGTCCGCTCTGTGCTGCCCCCAAACGAGGCCTGTGGCACATTCTGTCAGGCTGTGAGACGGCTCCAGCACAGGGAAACTGAGACAGCTCCAGCACAGGGACACAGAGCAGGCCTCCAGCACAGGGACACAGAGCAGGTCTGTCAGGCTGTGAGACGGCTCCAGCACAGGGACACTGAGCAGGCCTCCAGCACAGGGACACAGAGCAGGCCTTCAGCACAGGGACACAGAGCAGGCCTCCAGCACAGGGACACAGAGCAGGTCTGTCAGGCTGTGAGACGGCTCCAGCACAGGGACACTGAGACGGCTCCAGCACAGGGACACAGAGCAGACCTCCAGCACAGGGACACAGAGCAGGTCTGTCAGGCTGTGAGATGGCTTCAGCACAGGGACACAGAGCAGGCCTCCAGCACAGGGACACAGAGCAGGCCTCCAGCACAGGGACACAGAGCCGGCCTCCAGCACAGGGACCCAGAGCAGGCCTCCAGCACAGGGACACAGAGCAGGCCTCCAGCACAGGGACACTGAGACGGCTCCAGCACAGGGATGCAGAGCAGGCCTCCAGCACAGGGACACAGAGCAGGTCTCCAGCACATTCTGTTAGGCTGTGAGACAACTCCAGCACAGGGACACAGAGCAGACCTCCAGCTCAGGGACACAGAGCAGGCCTCCAGCACAGGGACACAGAGCCGGCCTCCGGCATGTTCTGTCAGGCTGTGAGACGGCTCCAGCACAGGGGTGTTACAGATGGAGGCATGACCAGCTGCTGCAGAAGCTTCCGGAAATACTGACGACCAGCAGACAGCAGGCGAACAGAGACGCCTCTGCTGTGAAAGAGCATCAAACCCATTTTGTGAGGCAAGCAGAGGAGGAGGGGATCGTAGGACACAAAGGTGGGAGTAGAGCCCTGGTTCCAGGCAGAGGGTGGAGCATGCGATCTCAATCCACAGCTCCATTTCCCAAGTGAGATCAGCACAGCGTCCCTGTGGCCTAACATGGTCTACTCGGGCAAAGGTGGTTCTCCTTATATGGAGACATGGTCTACTCGGGCGAAGGTGGTGCTCCTTATATGGAGATGTGGTCTACTCGGGCGAAGGTGGAGCTCCTTATATGGAGACATGGTCTTCTCGGGCGAAGGTGGTGCTCCTTATGGAGCTCACCCTCCCATGGGAGGAGGGGGCAGAAGCAGCTTATGAGCAGAAACGGCTGAAGTACTCCGACCTGGCAGCGGAGTGTGAGAGTGTAAGGAGTGTAAGGAGGCCGGTTGGAGAGCAACAGTATATCCAGTGGAGTTGGGACTCTGGGGTTTCATCCACCAGTCAGTGCTTCACCTTCTGGAGAACACGGGCATGACTGGAGCAAGGCTGAGGAGGCCAGCTAGAGGGCTGGCCAAGGAAGCAGAGAAGGGGGGCTGGTGGATTTGGACATTAAGGATCGGTGGCTCCAGGCTAATGGCCCTGCAGTGTCTCTCTGGTGCTGCTGGAGCTGCAACAAACAGCAACACTCAGCAGAATAAGGTCTATCTGTGAATCCCAGCAGAATGATGAGCCCTGTGATGACATCACAGCCCAGCAGTGCCAGGACTGGGTAAGGCACTCAGAAAGAGTCAACCAGCACTGCCGTGGAAATGAAGGCATCAGACAGGATGTGGATGAAAATCTGTGGCCAAATACAGCAGGGAGACCAGATCACAGCATGATCAGCATCACAGCATTGCATTTATTTCCTTTGTTTTGCTGAATAATACTGTAATATAATGTATTTATTTATTGTGTATGTTTATTGTGCTACTGCAGAAACTGGTTCTGTATTGTACATTATTTGTATTAAAACATTTTGTGTGATTGTTTTGTTTTTGACAGCATACCTGTATTTGCAATTATTATACTTCAGTAAACAAAATGTCTAATGTTTTGGTGTTTGGTGTCTTTCGTAAAATACAAGCTTTGAGGTAGATGCAGAATACAGAATGTAAACTGATGTCATGAAGTATGGTCACTATAGATTTTTATGTTTTGGACTCACAGTTTTGCTTTTTGTGTCTTTCTTGCATAATGATGGACTCCATTGTATGCATTTTGCCTTTTACAATAGACAGGATTTTTTTATTCAAAAGTCTGACTCCATATATTTATTATAGTAAATTGATACAGAACAGAACACAGGGTTATGATTACGGTACATCATTCCTAATACCTATTATAATGTAGGCAGCAAACCTTTACCTCATTGCTACTTGCATTATCAAAAAATGAGCTTTCATCCTGTTCTGATAGGAATTTGACAATTTATTAAAAAATCAGGTAATGATTAAATTATGTTGTTGAACATGTCCAATGTTATGATGCTGTGATAAGACATCACGCTGGTTATCTCACTTGATAGTTTTTTTTTTGCTGTCTATATGAGATTTTGAGCCCAAAATTAGGACTATAACATTCTGTGTTGAGGTCTGCAAATTGAGACACTGTGGTGAAAATTGCAGCAATGCAATCACACTATTCGAAGAATAAGAATATTCTTTTGATATTACAAAAATATAAGTATAGCCATTTTTTCAGTCATGATAAAACGAGATGTGGGTGGAGTTTACAAGCTGGGATAATTTATGGATCCCATCAGAGCTGGCCTTCTGGGTCAGTTTGAGCCTCTTTGTGTCCCTGGAGTAGAGGCACCCAGCCCAGTACACACTGGTGTTAAACAGGACACCGGCCACAATGATCTGGTAGAACATGGCCAGCATCCTGCTACACACACCGAAGGAGCGTAGCCTCCCCAGAAAGAAAAGCCTTAAGTCTAGTAGGGCCTCCAAAGACATAAACCACAGTATCAAACCATCTGTCTATGTGTGTGCACGCGCGCGTGTATGTGTATGTGTGTGTGTGTGTGTGTGTGTCTAATATAACATATTTTGTAAAGGTCTGAAACTATGCACCAATATAGGAAAGCAGGATAGGGGAAAATATTTTTCATGGCACTGTACATGAGGTAGACAGGTTTCCTTTAACACAATACAATACAAGGGGCACCAGGGAGACACACACTACACAGCCTGCAGAGGAACTCTCAGAAGGTTGCTAATGCCACACACCAGTATGGAGTATATTATCTTAACAGGAGCGAGCTCGTCTGAGTAAATGTTTCCTTGTTGTAATTACATCAAACACCCATGTGATAGAGCCAGAGCCATGACATGACCTTATGTTTAATCTTAAGGCGTTGCTTTAAAAAAAATAATAAATACTGCTTTGGTACGATACCAAGGCTACACATTAATGGATTATTTTACTCTGCTTGGATGACAAAAAGAAACATTTACCACATTTCATTTTGTGAGCATATATATTTTGTAATGGAATAGAACAGAAAAGCTGTTTTTCATACCAGAGGAAGACCTTTCATGAGCGGCTCTGACATGCAGTCATACGAGCGCCCAAGGGGGGTCGCTAGAGAGCAATGAAATGCAGATCTCTGTCTGGCTGAACCCTCCTGTACCCTGGGCAACACAGGCACCAATCGTGCGTCTCCCTGTGGAGCTACCGGCCACAGTTGGCACTGGCACGGTCCGAAATCGACCCGAGGCCGTGAGGCTCATCCATGTAGCTCAGCGTGGTGCCTTAACCGAATGAGCCATCCAGCAGCCCCAAGCCTAATCTCAATAAATGACAACTTATCAGAATCCATGAGAAATGCAGACTACCATACAGAATGCCACATAATCACTGAATTGATAAGAACCACTGAAAGCAGGTACATGAGGTAGACAGGAAATCATCAGGCCAGACAACATTTTCCCACTGTAACAGAATTTAGTACCATATGCACCAGGGAAATACCCACTACACAGCATGCAGGGGCATTCCCCAAAGCCTCACTAAGTTGTCTCAGTCTTGATAGTAGTTTCAAAGCATCACACCTCATATGGTCGCATCTCACAAGTATGGAGGCTCTGTCTGTGGTCACACACGCATGTTACATCAGTAATTAGGCATCTCAGCACACAACACAACAGCACAGTATAGTGCCTGGGACAGGGGTGGTAGGTGCCAAGTACATGCTGTGCGTCGCCTTCGCCGAGAACGGAGACGCCATCACCGGAGATTCCAGCGGGAATATCTACATCTGGGGGAAAGGTCAGATTAGTCCCAATTAGCGCCAGTGGTTACTTATGCTGTTCATTGTGGTTGTTAAGTGGTTGTTAAGGCAAAGGCCAGTAATCATTGATTGCAGACCCCAGTTTTTTAAGAATGTTCAAAACATTAATATTTATTGGAATAATGTGCTTGCATCACTAGGTCAATCAACAGGAGAAACGTAAATTTAATGTTTTCTCTTACTAAATATGCTATGAATATTCAGTCACACTGTGACTAGTTAAAGTTGAGCTATGGTGTAGAACATGTTCTGTGGAAGACGTCTTAAATTGTGCATTTTGAGATGAATTGACCTCATCATTTTATGAAATAGATTAGTCCAGCAGTGACACGTTATCCTGTGTTGACCAGGAGAGGATCAGGCTTTTACAGATCATTTATTAAAGGATGTTTAAGGTTAAGAGCTGTACTGATTACAGAGGTGATGGCAGGTCTCTTGTGATGAATTGTCCCTGCCCATATCTGCTCTACCCCTTACCTGCCCCTTTCTGAGCCAGGGAAAGCATGCCTGTTAGCTGCAGGATGAGCGTGATGATGTCAGCACATAAAGGGCGGGGTGGAGCGTGATGATGTCAGCACATAAAGGGTGGGGTGAAGCGTGATGATGTCAGCACATAAAGGGCGGGGTGAAGCGTGATGATGTCAGCACATAAAGGCCAGGGTGAAGCGTGATGATGTCAGCACATAAAGGGTGAGGTGAAGCGTGATGATGTCAGCACATAAAGGGTGGGGTGAAGCGTGATGATGTCAGCACATAAAGGGCAGGGTGAAGCATGATGATGTCAGCACATGAAGGCCAGGTTGAAGCGTGATGATGTCAGCACATAAAGGGCGGGGTGAAGCGTGATGATGTCAGCACATAAAGGGCGGTGTGATTGACAGGTGGGAGCCGGATCAGCCAGGTGGTGGGGGGGGCCCACGAGGGTGGGATCTTCTCCCTCTGCGTGCTGAAGGACGGGACGCTGGTGTCGGGGGGAGGGAAGGACCGACGCGTGGTGCTGTGGGACCACAACTACCACAAGAAGAGCGAGCTCGAGGTGAGAGGACCAGGCTTCAAGAGCAAAGAGGCTCCTCATGAGAAAAAACTATATTCTAAAGGCTGGATTCTTACTTCTAGTGCCAGAGTTGTGCAGGGTTGTGTGTTTACCCTGCAGGATCAAACGATTGAGAACACAAAGGATTCTCTTATACCGATGGATGGATACATAATATTCTGTATGTGTTCACAGTATGAATGTGGACATTTGCATTTTTAGTATTCAGTATTATTCAGTGGTGTTGCTCAGTTTCCAGGTTCCTGTTCACCACTGTTCCTGTGGAGTAAATATTCCTCACACGTAGTATCCAGGGCCACTCATAATATAAAAATCATTGGTAAACTGCATTATAAAATGTACATTTAGGTTATTTGCTTTACATTCATCAGGAATACTTGAATAGGAAGGCAAATAAACTATATTTTATGAGATGGATGTACCAGACATTCAGACTGTGTTCAGAAATACAGGTGGATATAGAGTAGTCACCCCCCCCCCCCCCCCCCCCCCCCCCCCCCCCCCCCCCCCCCCCCCACCCCCCCCCCCCCCCCCCCCCAAAAAGGCACAACCCTGGATAACTTTCAGCTTTGGGCCAAGAGGTTAGCTTTAGAACCTGGTGTTGGAGTAGCTGGGCCACCACAGGCTGGTTGATTAAAGGGTAACACCCCTTAACAGCATCTAGTCTCCAGGTTTTTCATTAAATTAAGCAGAAATTGTTGTTAGTATGGCTGCAAATTTGACAAATTGACCACTCCTGATGGAAACATCCGAAGTCACGCTGGAAAATTGCTTCTGTGATGTATGTGTTCTGTGTTCATTTAGGACTTATTTCTACCTTTGTTTTCAATACAATTATTACTGTACGTTGTTTACTAACATTGTGAATCATAAAATAGGACTTCTTCCATTTGGCTGGTGTATTTCATTTTTTAAGTATCTGGTGCTTGCCCTTTAAGACTGTGGGGTTCATTTCATTAAAGAACAGCAAACTGCCCCAGGTGCCCCTGCACCTGTACTGTGCGTGTGGAGCACAGGGGCCTGCCAGACTGGGTCTGCGATAGTTCAGAGTGAACAAGCTCCGCCCCTTCTCCTCCCTCCCCCTCCTCTCCCCTCTCCTCCTCTCTCTTCTCCTCCCCTCGCTCCTCTCCCTCCCTCTCCCTCCCTCTCCCCTGCAGGTGTCTGAGATGTTCGGGCCGGTTCGCTGCCTGGCCGAGGGGAAGCAGGACGGGCTGTTTGTGGGGACCACCCGAAACGCCATCCTGCAGGGCTCCTTCTCCGGGGCGCTCAGACCAGTCGTGCAGGTAGATAAGGCCTGGAGTGAGACCGCTCTCAGCCCAAACACTGCATCAGGGGCACGTTTACAGAGAGGTCCACACCCACAACTCTGCCACCCATTCAGAGAAGTTCATCTACTGTAGATACGCACACATACACACACACATGCACACACACCCAGGTTAAAACATATTTGTTATATAACAATATATGAACCTATCAGTATTAGTAATGAACACAGATGATATTGTGTACAGTACCACTCTTAATTTATTTGGTTCTGATAGGTATTCATATAGATTCATTTGTGCAGTGAATTTGGGAAAATATTGGTTACTGATTGAGAGGTACTTGGGGCAGGAAAGCAGGAAGAGGGCTTTTGTCTCCACCTGCCAGATTGCAGTGAGCACACAGCCTGTTCTCTTTTGCCAGCCAGGTCTTTTTGTGGGGCCCAATTTCACTGGCAAGGCTGTGGTCACTGAGTCTTTACATTGTTAATGTGCGCCTTTGTTTTTTGGTTTTTAACTCTAGTAAGATATTCTGACTGGGAATAATCTCGGCCTAGAGCACAGTAGATTTCCAGTTTATCTCGTCCACCTGTGGGACTCCGCCTCTCACCAGCCCTTGTGGAGCAAGTACATAGAGGCGTGTACACCCTCCCCCCCTCCTCCTCCAGGCCTTCATTTCCCTGTTCGGTGTCAGATTTCAAAAAGGGGGGGTGAGGGGGACCAAAATTTGTTACACTCCATGTCCAGAAAGGACTGCGCAAGCCACTCAGATGCCACCTCACCATAAACCTTTCATATGTGTGAACGGTCAAGGTTGTAAAAAAAAAAAAATAGAGGTTTTAAAAATTTGATCTGTTTGATAAATGTTTAACCTGGATTTGCTGCCATGAGTTAAGTAATCATTAGCCAGCTTCAGAACTGAGGCGGGGATTGGCAGATTCTTAGCTGTACTCCAGTGGTCAGACTGACATCAGTGTGTAACAGTTTTTTGCTGAAAGAGGAAGTCGATTGAAACATTTGAACTTTAAATGAAAAAAATTGACTGATTAAAAAGTGGGGAAAAAATCTATTTTGTCAGTAGCCATGATGACAGTAAGCTTGATTGTAAACTGCTCTTATCAGTGTTCTAGGCATTAGTCATGGTGTTTACACAAGGCTCAACTAATCAAACTCTGAATGAAGCCATGTCCTGCTCTGCGCATTCTGACTCTCCTGCTCTTTCCTTGATGATTGTTTGGCAGGATCCTGCACGATCTGCTGGTTTCCATCCCAACAGAGCTGTTGTTGCTGTGGGAACCATGACAGGAAGGTAGCGACAGAAAAATCTTTTCTGCGTTATGATTCAGTAGAGTTCCTGTGAGATCTGATGAGGAGCCAAAGAAATGTGACCAATCATAAAAGTGCCACACATGCAGTAGTCAGCACACATGCAGTAGCACACATGCAGTAGTCAGCACACATGCAGTAGCACACATGCAGTGGTCAGCACACATACAGTAGCACACATGCAGTAGCACACATTCAGTAGTCAGCACACATGCAGTAACGCACATGCAGTAGTCAGCACACATGCAGTAGCACACATGCAGTAGTCAGCACACATGCAGTAGCACACATGCAGTGGTCAGCACACATGCAGTAGCATACATGCAGTGGTCAGCACACATGCAGTAGCACACACACATGCAGTAGTCAGCACACATGCAGTAGCACACATGCAGTAGTCAGCACACATGCAGTAGCACACATGCAGTAGTCAGCACACATGCAGTAGCACACATGCAGTAGTCAGCACACATGCAGTAGCACACATGCAGTAGTCAGCACACATGCAGTAGCACACATGCAGTAGTCAGCACACATGCAGTAGCACACATGCAGTAGTCAGCACACATGCAGTAGCACACATGCAGTAGTCAGCACATATGCAGTAGCACACATGCAGTAGTCAGCACATATGCAGTAGCAC
Organism: Anguilla japonica; assembly: GCA_025169545.1. Lineage (NCBI taxonomy): Eukaryota > Metazoa > Chordata > Actinopteri > Anguilliformes > Anguillidae > Anguilla > Anguilla japonica. Next base: position 30,280 of record JANEZO010000077.1, on the reverse strand, counting down.
ATGCAGTAGTCAGCACATATGCAGTAGCACACATGCAGTAGCACACACACCTGCAGTAGCACACATGCAGCAGTCAGCACACATGCAGTAGCACACATGCAGTGGTCAGCACACAGACAGTATTGAAATATTGCTGCAACACTGTGGTTTCATTCATATACTGTGAGAGCCATGCAGGAATTGGGAGAAAGCTTTTATCTGGATTTCCAGCGAGTCAGATGTTCAGTAACATTTGGGGTGTCCTTTATTTACTCTCTCAAAGTTGTTGAGTATTCATTCCTAGATGGAATTACTCAAGTAAAAGAATATTCTCAGGACATGTGCTGTATTTGTTAGGGGGCATTCAGTCTTCCATAGTATTGTTCCATTTGATGAATGGTTCTTTCTCCTGAGCAGACTCCAGAATCATCTGGAAACAGCAAACAAATGTCAGTTTGCGATCTTGGAAGGCCGCAGTGCAGCTGAAACTTTCTAACTCACTTTAAACTGTCCTGGAAAGGGGGAGAATTGTTCAGATTTGTCATTCAAATTTTCCTTTGAAGACCCTGTGCAATCACCCTTTTTCTTACATTTTAACAATTCAATAAGCTGCAAGATAAAGATGTGTACTTTATTTTCACAAGCTGCAAAATAATAAAACTATATAAAGTATGCCGTTTGTACAAACAAGAGCCATAGGTCTGATATGGCGTAGCCAATCTGTATGTATATTCACTTCCAGTTCACTTCTGATTGGCAGCCCTCTAAACAGTATAACTGCTGATTGGCTAAAATGAAAATCTTCATTTTTCTTACACAAAATGACCAGTACAAAATGCTGTTGCAATGGGCAGGGTGAGAGCTGTTTCTTTCAGGGTAAAAAAAACAACTGAATAAAGTCATAATTGAATAAAAGGCTTAAAACCACAATATTTGTTTTCTTGGGTTCAACAGCTGCAAAAGAATGATTTTGATTGCACAGGGTCTTTTATGAGCGGCAGTCTTTCCAGTCCTGAGGTAGTGATGTGGTCTGACTTGCCTGTCTCTCTGGTTCTGACCCGTCTGTCTCTCTGGCTCTGACCCGTCTGTCTCTCTGGTTCTGACTCGCCTGTCTGGTTCTGACCTGCCTGTCTCTCTGGTTCTGACTTGCCTGTCTCTCTGGTTCTGACCCGTCTGTCTCTCTGGTTCTGACCCGCCTGTCTCTCTGGTTCTGACCCGCCTGTCTCCCTGGTTCTGACTTGTCTGTCTCTCTGGTTCTGACCCGTCTGTCTCTCTGGTTCTGACCCGCCTGTCTCCCTGCCCCTTCCAGGTGGCTGGTGTTGGATACCGACACCAGGGACCTGGTCTCGACGCACACTGACGGCAACGAGATCATCTCCATCGTTAAATACTCACCAGGTGTGTGGAGAGAAGAGCACCAGCACCACAGAGAAGCACAACAGACACGTTTAGAGGCAGCAGTGTCATAAGTGCTTGACTCCGTTTCACATATCAGAGATCTGCTCTAGCAGTCTTTCTCAGTTCAGAGGAGGTGAAAGAAAGGAAAAAGTAGTTGAAGAATTTTCAACAGTTTGGCATACTCCCTACACCAGTGAAATGTTGTTGTATACTGAGTCTACTGTTATGTACGCTTAGTGTAAAACATCACCACAGGTGTACAGGTTGATTTTCAATCAGACGCAACTTTTTTAAAGTGAGATTATTGATAAGCACTTAACTCATTGAGGCAAAACCAAAAAGTAAGTCAATATCTTTAAAATATAAATGGATTTCACTTACAGTGCAATGAAGGCATATACAAAGTAATATATATCTATATATCTTAATGATGTATGTAATATTCCTTATATAAGGCTTCCATTCAGTGAAGACATGTTTTTTCTTCATATAGCCTCATATTTAATTATCTTATGAATGTGGTTTCTGAATTAATTTTTATATGATCATCATTTTTTTAAAGGCTGACATTAGAGCACAGTCCATTTGTGTTGGAAATATTTTCAGTGTATACCCATTATGCACAGTCACCTGATCCTCTGCTTCACAGATGGGGCCTACCTGGCAGTGGGATCCCACGACAACTTTGTTTACATCTATGCTGTGACAGAGAATGGCAGGAAGTACAGCCGTGCCGGGAAATGCACGGTGGGTAAAATGCACTGCTTCATGGGATTTGTAGTCTTTTTTTTCCTGTTCATTTATTAGTCTTGCAGATAGATATATCAAATTTCAAAAACAAATGTCCTCAGTTTTCTACATATATCAGTCTATATCTGTACACATTCATATCATGAATAAACAAGATGTTAATATTGTGTTATTTCTCACAGTCCCAATTGCAAAAGAATGTAGCAGTTGAAATAGTTAAAGGGGATAACACAGCCTCATTTATGCTTGGCTTTGTTTCTGCTTAATTTTACTTCACAGGGCCACTCCAGTTTTGTGACCCACTTGGACTGGTCCGCCAACAGCCAGTACATCGTCACCAACTCAGGAGACTACGAGATCTTATTCTGTGAGCCTTTTTCTTAGAGAGTCGCAGTCTGGTCAGAGAGCCGGTCACAGTGGAAGGGGAAGCCGCGAGTGGCAAACACCTGACCAGTGCAGACACTGTGCGGAACCTGGAGTGGGCCACCTCCACCTGCGTGCTGAGCTTCAGCGTGTTCGGTGAGTGGGTGCTCACCCCCCTGGGGCTGCTTTAGTGTGTTCGGTGAGTGGGTGCTCACCCCTGGGGCTGCTTTAGTGTGTTCGGTGAGTGGGTGCTCACCCCCCTGGGGCTGCTTTAGTGTGTTTGGTGAGTGGGTGCTCACCCCCCTGGGGCTGCTTTAGTGTGTTTGGTGAGTGGGTGCTCACCCCTGGGGCTGCTTTAGTGTGTTCGGTGAGTGGGTGCTCACCCCCCTGGGGCTGCTTTAGTGTGTTTGGTGAGTGGGTGCTCACCCCCCTGGGGCTGCTTTAGTGTGTTCGGTGAGTGGGTGCTCACCCCCCTGGGGCTGCTTTAGTGTGTTTGGTGAGTGGGTGCTCACCCCCCTGGGGCTGCTTTAGTGTGTTCAGTGAGTGGGTGCTCACCCCTGGGGCTGCTTTAGTGTGTTTGGTGAGTGGGTGCTCACCCCCCTGGGGCTGCTTTAGTGTGTTCGGTGAGTGGGTGCTCACCCCTGGGGCTGCTCTCCCCCATACTACACGGATCCAGGGTTCTTCTGTTGGCTGGTCCTGTATTTTATCCCCTCCCTCATCTGCTGCCATTCTGGGCACCGCACACCAAAAACGAAGCTCTGGAAAAAGTTACTGCAAGGGTGCCCGAATCGGTTACTGATAGGAAATGTTCTAGTTGCGAAGAAAGACTTTATACTCTTAAATTTCCTCAAGCTTTGAAAGGAGATGAGGGGGGGGGGGGGTCTGATTGAAAATTTTAAGCTCATAAAAGGCATGGACTAAGTAAACTACAAGACATTCTACAGGTTTAGTTTTGTCAGTTGAAAAGGGGGGCATTGGTGGAAATTGAGGAAAAAAGTAAATTACACAAGCGTGTCAGGAAGCATTTTTAATGTGTGGAACAACCTGCCAGGTCATGTAGTAGAGGCACAGACCCTCAGGGGTCTGTGTGCAGGTCAGATACAGCATTTGATAATTTAGTTTGTGACTGGTTAGCGCTAGATGCTCACTCATTTGTAGGTAAATGGTATAGATGAGCTGAATGGTCTGTTCTCATCATGATGTGTTGTTATGTTTTTGTGTTCCTGTCAGGTATCTGGCCAGATGGTGCTGATGGTACAGATATCAACGCTGTGTGCAGGTCACATGACGCCAAGCTCTTGGCCTCTGCCGACGACTTTGGCAAAGTGCACTTGTTCCCCAACCCCTGCTCACAGCCAAGGGTGAGAGCATTATCCCCAAATCCACAATCACATTACAGCTGTGCTTCCCAACATTCATACCCAAATCCACAATCACATTACAGCTGTGCTTCCCAACATTCATAGTCAAATCCACAATCACATTACAGCTGTGCCTCCCAACATTCATACCCAAATCCACAATCACATTACAGCTGTGCTTCCCAACATTCATACCCAAATCCACAATCACATTACAGCTGTGCCTCCCAACATTCATGCCCAAATCCACAATCACATTACAGCTGTGCTTCCTAACATTCATACCCAAATCCACAATCACATTACAGCTGTGCTTCCCAACATTCATACCCAAATCCACAATCACATTACAGCTGTGCCTCCCAACATTCATACCCAAATCCACAATCACACTACAGCTCTGCTTCCCAACATTCATACCCAAATCCACAATCACATTACAGCTGTGCTTCCCAACATTTGTGTACATGAATGGTCCTATCTGTAAATTTATAAACGCCATTTATTTTGCTGTTAGTGTCAAAACACATAAGCCCTGTGTGGTGTCTAGCATGGTGGCATTTGGTTTGGCAAATTTGGCCGCATGCAGGTGGAGAAGCACTGCTTTAGAATGTTCTGGAAAGTGCAGAGAAATTATTTTGTTTATTCAGATGAAAATAAAAGTTGGTTTTGGGGGGGTCTCTGGATCAGTAAAGGTTGATAACCCCCATGCTAAAGGGTGCGGAGTACTCATTTTCTTCAGTTCTGTCTGTATTTCAGTAAATATTTATCCCCCCCAACCCCCTACAGCTTCTTCAGGAAATTACTTGTGCCTGAGATGAGGGGCAGCTCTTTGGCAAAACAAATGTAGCTGTTCAAATGTTATTCTCATAGTAAATTAATTTTTATGGATTTAGACTGATAATTTCCCAAATGCTGTATATAAATAGGATGTACTTAGCCATCTTGTTTTATATTAGTCACTCCCATCCTGTACAGATATATAGCACTGCATGGTCCAAGGCAAGATTGTTTTTTTTTTTGCAGAAACACTCTGACGTGGAGAGCAAGGGTTTATTGAACCAATCAGAACCTGAGGATGGTCAGGGTTTATTGAACCAATCAGAACCTGAGGATGGTCAGGATTTATTGAACCAATCAGAACCAGCGGATGGTCAGCTGCCTGAACTGAGGAAGCCATCCCATCACTTTGAGATAACGTTATGGCCTCAGGGAGCCTGAGTCTCAACTTTACGTCTCATTCTGTAGAGAGCTTCTCCTTCACCAGTGTCATTACACCAGGGGTTCATTCCAATCGCTTATTTTATCCATCCTCATCTCGGTCCTCGCGTAACCTGGAAATCAATCAAGCCCGCCATCTTTAAGGACGTTCCAATCCGTTTAATGCTCCTTGGAGGAGCGAGGAGGCTCCTGGAGGATGCTTCAGTGAGGATACATCTTTTTTGGAGCGTGCAACATATAAATGATCTACCTGTGGTCCACCTCTCCACATTTACTGACTGTAAATGGCCTGGCTTCAAACTGATGCTAAGCAAGGACGTTCCATTTGCCTAACACATGCTGCCTCGATTCCTCCCTCCTCGTATCTCATCCTTGCATCTTTTCTGCACGTCCTTCATTCGGTGGTGCTAAGAAGCAAGGAAAGGACACTAGGAAGAGTTTCAAGGAGTGAAAATAAGTGATTGGAATGAACCCATGGACACTGGTTTTCTACTCGATCAATGAGGAAATACTGCCCCCTACAGCCTCACCAATGCTACTACTCCACCACACTGGTGGCATGTTTAAACAAAAAAAAAACCCTAAAAAGACACAGGAAAAGGGAAAAGGAAAAAAAACTCAGCTGGGTCCAGCTCTGGCTGGTTCCTTCTGTCACGTTTTGGGGGTGAGGACCCAGGTGCGAAGTGAAAAACACAGGAAACTCAAAAGGAAAGTTTAAACAAAAACCTTTACTTCAAAAATAAAAAAACAAAAGGCCACACAGGGCAACTCTTTAAAACACAAAAATCTTCAGAAAGGGTAAAAGCAAAACTTCACAAAATCCAAATGAACATAGAACAGAACACAGGCGAGGCAGAACACAGGAGATACAACAGCAGAACATACACAGGCGGAGAACACAGAGGCAGAAACACAAGCAGGCAGAACACAAGCAGAACACACAAGAACACAAGCAGGCAGATACATACACAAGAACACAAGGAAGGGGGAGTGTAGGGGGAGGTAATTGTGTAGGGGGAGGTAATTAATAAAACCAAACCCTTTTTAATAAAGGTTTAATAAAACCTTTATTAAAAAATTAAATAAAACAATAGTCCCACCCTCCCATACCTGAACCAAGATTTTTTGCTATTTCGCTATATCCCTGGCATCTGACTTCCTCCAAACCCTTTCGCCAAAATTCCCTGTATTTCGTCCCCCTTCACATCTGTCATACCCAAAATCTCTTTCGCTGACTCCACCACCATCCTGATTCTCTCTGATTTTGTTTCTATCTCGCTTACACAGCTAATCACCATCACAATAAATGCCAGAAACCTTCTTCTATTCAAATGCATGATTTCTTTGTCACATCTCCCTTGATCTTTTCCCTCTATTCCAGTTCTATTCTGCTCCTTCCTGTCAGTTCCCGCTTCTGCCCTCACTCTCTTTGTTGCTTCTGCATATGTTATTTTATTCTGCACTTGTGTTCTTTCCACCTCACTTTCCCTCTTCCTTCTTTCACACTGCTTTTCTCCCGCTGCATGATTTCCCCCACAGTGAAAGCAAATTGCCTGTTCTTTAGACGCCGTACAATCATCATCAGAACACCCATCTTTCCCACACCTTCTACACCTGTGATCCTTTTTCCTACACACTGCTGCCAGGTGTTCATAATCCTGACAACAATAGCACCTCAGTGGAACCCTCTCATATTCCCTCACCCTGTAACAAACATAATCTAAATAGACTCTTTCTGGCAATTCTCCCTCAGATTCTAAAATTACTGATCCAAGTTCTTGTTCTTTTTCGTCCCGATAGCTTTTCATCCGCTTTGCCCTAAAACCCCTTCTACTTCCAAAAAACAATCGGCGTCTACCGACAATGAGACCCCACTAATAACACCTTTCCGTAGCGCTCTTTCTCTCATTAAAAAACTAACTACTTTTGTCGATTCAAGTCTTTTTATTTTAAGAGCCTTGTCCCTCAGTCTCTACGACTGACACTCCATGACTACAATTAGCCCCCTGGTTACCCTCACTGCTCTTACTTCCCCAATCTCCTTCTGTATGAGTTTCCCTATTTTATGGGCATCATTAAAAACGCAATTTGGGCTGAAGCCCAATGCTTGACAGTGAGGTTTGACTCTGGGTCTGGTTTTACCCACATTAGTGTTTATTTGTGGCTTCCTAGAGAGAAATAAGAGCACTGATGTGTAATGTGTAATCCTGAAATCACACACGGTAAAAAAATCTGTGTGACGATAAAAAAAAGCCGGGTTCGAGTCCCGGGTTCGCGTCCTCTCTGCATGGAGCTAGCATGTTCCTGTGTTTGTGCTGGTTTCCTCTGTGTCCATATAGTCCTAATAAAGAAAGAATTACACAAGTCTGCCTACAGATACAAAGCCAACACTGAATCTATAATTTTACACAACATAAAGGGTCCCTTCAGAATAAGAAACATCAGTGTCCATGTTTTTGCTCACAAGTGAAAACATGCAACCATTTATGATGCCTGCAACAACAACAATTTGATGATACTCGTAGTGCAACAGTAATGCCCAAAAAGCCAAACTTCATGGTGACCAGAGAAAGCTTGTGTAATCCATTTATTGACATTATTATTGAAGTTATTACAAGGCTAGCTCTCAGTACTCTGCAAAATTATTAGTGCTGCTTAATTTACTTGTCATGCAGATTCTATTATGTTTGCCACAGCCAAAACATGAGATTACGGTTCAAACTATTACAGTTTTTCCCAATCGTTTAAACATGTTTCCTGAAACTATAGCTCAATTTCTCAAAACTCTAAACACAAAACTGAAAAGAGTTAACCATTTTGGCAAAACTCCACAAATCTCTTGCAAAATGAAACACTGCTCTCAAAACCATGTTCTCTCTTCTCAAAACGGATTCTTTCCACCAAAACAATACACACAGCTATCATATGAATATCTCTTACAGAGCATCAATTAAACACTGGTGTGATAAATTTACAGTTTTTCTCAAATGTTTACACACTAAAGCTGGAACTATGCACACGATGGTGAAAACTTGAAGCTCATATGTCAACAACAAAGACTATTTCTGCAAAACTCTAAGCACAATTCCTTTGTTTTCACTCAAATAACAATTCTAAATCACATTTTTGCACAACTCTACACACAAAATCTCATCATTTAGCACAATTTTGATAATCAAGCCTTGTTTGTTCACATGGAAAACACTGGTCTTCAAATGCCAAACTTTAAGTACCAATTGGTCTCACACATGCCACACCTGCTCAAACTCAATTGGCTAAACTTTTCAATGATCTGTCAGAGCATAAAAGAGATCTCAGGTGACTTCTATTGTGTTGGAAAACAATGGAGCAACACGCAGCACAGCAAGGTAAAGGTAGAGGAGGAGGAGGAAGAGGAGGTGTACGTGTACGAGGTGGACGAGGAAGAGGGAGATGGGCTAACATTTCAAATGAAATACATGCAACTTTGGTTGATCACGTATTTGTTTTTTGTTTTTTTTTACAGCAGGCCTACAAACTACAATTTTTATTTTTGCAGTCTGCTGAACAAAGATTTATTTTACAGTAACAAATAAAGATTTGCTTTGTTACCTTTTTGAATTTGTTCATTGATTTCATATATGACAACAGATCATTACATCCATTGTCCACACTGACACTGAGTCTAAGCATGTTCTCGTTTTGAGAAGACACAAATGTTATATATTTTGGAAAAACTCATAATTCACTGATAAGGAAAAAGGAAAAACACTTCTAACAATGTTCAGTATGACTCATGATGGAACCTGGGTTGTGAGCGCAGCCCAACTGGACCTCATTGGCAGGACAATACAGTAAATGTGCATTGTATCATACACAATAACAACACTCAAAGTGATAACGGTTCACACGCTTTGCTGTACTGTACTGAATTAGAATTAGGTTTACCTAACAAATACACTATATATATGATGATATATTTACTGTATTGTATCATGGCAACAGTCTTTATATTTACTATAAAATTCCAGCCTATTTTGGGACCCCTTGAAAAGAAAACTAAAACTTTAAAAAAGGATAAAAAAATAAGCAATTTTTACACAATTTTATACACTTGAATATGTAACATGACCTCGTGAGGCCAGAACATATATACTGTATTTTGATGGTTGTGTTTTTAAATTTATCGCACCAGTGTGAAATCAATGCTCAATAAGATCTGTTCATATGAGGCCTGTGTGAATCATTTTGATGGAAAAAGTCAGTTTTGAGAAGAGAGATCATGGTTTTGAATGCATGAATGCATTTTGCAAGAGATTTGTGTAGTTTTGGCAAAAGGTTAACTGTTGCTGTGCTTTGTGTGTAGAGTTTTGAGAAACTGAGCTATAGTTTCAGAAAACGTGTTTAAACAATTGAGAAAAACTGTAACGTAGTGAAGGGAAGTGTATGTTTCTGTAATTCTGTATGCACTCCTGGCCACTTCTGCCTAGGCCTGTGGCCTTGTCCCAGACTCCACATTCCCAGTTACCGTGGCGATGAGGGAGAAGAGCGATGAAGAGCTATGAGGAGGATGGAATGCAGCTCAGGGCCATCCCGAGTGCACTCCTGAGAGGACCCGAAAAGCTCTGGCACCCACCATGGGGATATACCACCCCCGTCCCAGGCACTATACTGTGCTGTTGTGTTGTGTGCTGAGAGGCCTAATTACTGATGTAACATGTGTGTGTGACCACAGACAGAGCCTCCATGCTTGTGACCTAATGAAGTGCGATGCTTAGAAACTACTATCAAGACTGAGACAACTTAGTGAGTCTTTGGAGAATGCCCCTGCATGCTGTGCAGTGGGGATTTCCCTGGTGCATATTGTACTAAATTCTGTTACAGTGGGAAAATGTTGTCTGACCTGTTGATTTCCTGTCTACCTCGTGCCTGCTTTGAATGGGTCCTATCAATGCACATAGGATTTGGCATTCTGTATGGTAGTCTGTATTTCTTATGGATGCTGGTAAGGTGTAATTATATTGAAATTAGGCTTGGGGCTGCTGGATGGCTCATTAGGTTAAGGCACCATGCTGAGGTGCATGGATGAGCCTCATGGCCTCGGGTCCAATTCGGATCGTGCCAGTGCCAACTGTGGCCGGTAGCTCCACAGGGAGATGCACGATTGGTGCCTGTGTTGCCCAGGGTACAGGAGGGTTCAGCCAGACAGGGATCTGCGTTTCATTGCTCTCTAGCGACCCCCCTTGGGCGCTCGTATGACTGCATGTCAGAGCCGCTTATGAAAGGTCTTCCTCTGGTATGAAAAACAGCTTTTCTGTTCTATTCCATTACTAATTATACATGCTCAAAAGCTGAAATGTGGTAAATGTTAATTTTCCTCATCCAAGCAGAGTAAAATAATCTATTAATGTGTAACCTTGTTATTACATTATTAAAGGTGTGATTTTTTTTTTTTTTTAAAGCAAAGCATCAAGATTAAACATAACGTTTTTTTTAATTTATTTATTTTTATTTATTTATTTGCACAAAGTAAGTGATAAAACAAAAGTATATAACACAAACATAGCAGGGATTGTGCAGGAGAGGTAAGAAACCCCAAGGGGCTTATAGTAAAATCCTCCATTCTAGGACTTACAATTTATCCTAATACTATGGATTTTTTATTTTTTCATAATGAGATTTAAAAAAAGAAAGAACCAAATTCATAGCAAAAGGAATATTAATTGAAAACAAGGTCATGTCATGGTTCTGGCTCCATCACACGGGTGTTTGATGTAATTAAAACAGGGAAACATTTATTCAGACAAGCTCGCTCCTGTTAATGAAAGTGCTGGCATATGGCATTAGAAAACTTCAGAGAATTCCTCAAGAGGCTGTGGCATGTGTACTTCTCTGGTGCTCCTTGTAAAAAAACCTGTAACTGTGGAAAACGGTTGTCTGACCTGGTATGGTCCTGTCTACCTCGTGTACCTGCTTCAAATTTGTTCCTGTCAATATGTTCAAATAATGTCCTGCCAAACCAGACATTTATATTCTGCAACAGTGAGATTTAAACGGAACAGCCTGTGCCTTAAAATACTGCAGTCTTTAATTTGTTCAACTGTCATTTGCACACCTCAACAGTTGTTCTCATGTTTTAAGCATTGCTGGATATATTGCTATGAACTGCTGTGTTTCACAAATGATCCAGATGATGTCTTAACAATCAAGAACAGTTTGAATTTTGCTGGGATTATACATAGTCTATCATTGCCCTTTCATTGATTAATGTTACATTTTGACCACATACTTCTAAAGAATAGTACTGTCAAAAATCATGTTAAAAAGCCAGCATGATCACTCTGACATCACTTGCAATAGATTTTTTGTAGAAAATAGTGCTGTCATTTAGACTCAATGATACCAAAAACAAGATGGACCCACTGCCCTTTGCACACAAGGCTAGGCACGGCATTGATGATTCTTTACTTTTTCTCTTTTTCTTACATTGTAATTTACTTTCAGTTCAGTGAACTCTTGAGAACCTGTCAACTTCTGCCTTGAAACTCAACCTCTGGAGCACCTGCAGTATTGTCATGTGGCCACCAGGTGGCAGAATGCATCTGCTTTGTGTTCACAGTATTCCAACAAACTCACAGATCTGATAGTTGTCAAAAAAATACTTTTGCCCATTTCCAGCTCCTGCCACAATATATAATGATCTTATTAAATTCCATTTAGCATGAGGATGGAGGTGCAATTTCAAAGAAATGCACTGGTCGACGCACTGACGATGCTTATTGTTGTTGTATACAGAGCACACACAGCACACTGATGCACACTGCCTCAGAGTACATTAACACACAGCCTGCCAGGCCCCAGCCCCACACACACACACACACACACACACACACACACACACATATACACACACACACACACACACACACACACAGCACACTGATGCACACTGCCTCAGAGTACATTAACACAGCCTGCCAGGCCCCAGCCCCACACACACACACACACACACATACATGCACGCACACACATACACAAAAGCCTGTTACACCTAAACTGCACCATTTATTGTCAGTTTTGTTTTACTGAATTCAGCGTGATATTGCGATTATACCCGCAGATTTCTATTCGTCCCCACACACTTTCACCAGCGTCTATTCTCTCCATGCCACTCCACAACATGCTACTTACTCCATTCTTGTATTCCTTCTTTTACTCCCTCTTCTTTCTTCATGTCTTCAAAATGGTCTTTAAGTAGGAAATAATTTGTTTCACAATGGCAGACAACAGGAGCAGAGTAAACCATCCTACAGCCATCCTGCTTGTCTCACGACTTCTTCATATGACGTAAGCAGACAACAGCATGATGGTTGATCTAACGTACTGGATAAACAGGTACGGGCTGGGTTATTTACATCTCATACAAATGTATGCATAAATGCTTTTAATACAACATTTGAAAACTTTACCTATGCTTCCTGGACTCTCTGTTTGATGTAATTACAACAGGGAAACATTTACTCAGACAAGCTCGCTCCTGTTAATAAAAGTACTGTCGTGTGGCATTGGCAAACTTCTGAGAATTCCTCTGCAAGCTGTGGCATGTGTACCTCTCTGGTGCTCCTTGTAATAAAACTTCAGACTGATCCAGACAATGTTTTAACAAGGCCAAATTACTTGAAAGAATTTAGGAAACATTGGGCAGCATTGCTGTGGAATACAGCTTGTTTAATTTGTGTGAGCTAAGATAGCCAATATTGTTTTGTGTAACTTGGCACAATTTTAATATCAATACTTTTAATGGCAGGCGTAGATTTGAAGTAATGACTTATAGATTGTGCTTTGTATGTGTGAGTAACTTGCCATGTTTGTATGTTGAAAACGTGTTTTTCATCAGATGTAATTACAGTATCACATTTTTCAGTAAATTATTGACTAATCAATGTTCAGTCCAAAAACTCTTATTAGAGGCCACTGTTGACCTTTTAAAGTTTGGCTGTACAATCCTTCCAGCTTCTCTCATCGTTAGGCCTGGATTTATAACATGGTCAATCACAGTGGCTCTAAATTCATTTGATCAAGATCTAAATTTGTCCATCAATACCAACTGCATTGGGCTGCTCAGAAAGTGCTGAATGTAGTGCTGTAAATCAGCCTTTTATGTAGTGCTGAAGGGATTACCAATCGTGCTGCAATGAAACTCACCTGGGCAATGTGGTTGGAAGTGACGAGACAGGATTGCAAACATGTTGACTTCATTTCACAATCTGCATGTCTAGCAATAACAATTTGGACGTCTTAAGTACTGTGAAAACTGAGTGTGCAATTCAGAATTTTGCACTTTGTATGTAGGTACAGCAATTTGTGTTTTGCACATTGAGTCAAAGCAATCATATCATACTGTAATGCATTTGTAATGTGTGACTGCAGTTACTAGAAATGCATCTGAAAAAATGAAAAAACCGTAGGGTCTCAGGAACATCTCAGAGACTGGATGTCATGCAAACTACAATTCTTCCTTGATTTTGGCTTTGTGGTCTAATCCATTCAACTGATGTGCAGCAGATACAGGTTAAAACCTGCAGGAAAACCATTTATTTGAGAGGTAACAAACATACCAGCTCAATAGACAAGTAGTGATTTTTCTAAATGTATTGAATTGTGGTTGCACCACAGTAACAGAAGCAATCATTCATCAGACACTACACAACTTTTCTTATAATGGATTTTATTTCCACTACTGTAGATGAATGTCATTGCTTCAACTGTGCAGATTTTAACCCCATGCTGATCCGCTCATATTGAGCCCAAACATAATCCCATACAGAATATGAAATAAGTACTACTGTGTCACAGGAGTTCAATACATCACAAAATAATAAATCATAACACCAACACATTTGATGTTTATTATAATTCAGGTTTAATCATTGAAGACCATTGTCTGAAAATACAGAAAATTAAAGCAACAGGTTTAAAAAAAACCAATCCTTCCTGACCCAATAAGGAAACTCAACCCATCATTGTTTACAGTAATGAAAGGAAATAAGTACACTGCAGTGACCATTCTGCTTTCTCCCTATCAGCTGCATTTGCCCACAAAAATTAGCATATTAGAACTCAAATGAAAGCATGAAAATGAATGAATGCAACTATAAAAACTAGCAAAATGCACATTTAAGTGGAGGAGTTTGCCACTGGCTTCTTTTATACAAAGATGTAGATACAGGAGAGAGTTATTACTTCAAAAACATTTTACACTGCCATATTTTGCCATTATTACACTCAATGTTATATTAAAGTTTTAATAATCAAAAGTACATAAAAGCACCTTGAACATTTGAAATATAAATGTATTAAAATGTAAAAATATAAAATCACATTTAGACAGTAAGTGCTTAACCTGAACCTACTGAAAGATCATACTCTTATGTACAGGGTTTAAGCTGTACTGAGGTTAATATTGGGTACAGCTGAAATTGCACTGGTAAGGCATTGGTCAAGGAAGGTTGCAAGTGTGTCGACGTGTGTGTGTGTGTGTGTGTCTATGTGTATCTGAGTGTGTGTGTGTGTGTGTGTGTGTGTGGATGTGTGTAGGTGTGGGTGTGTGTGTGTGTCTATGTGTATCTGAGTATGTGTGTGTGTGTGTGTGTGTGTGTGCCCGGGTTGCGTGTGTGAATGGGTAAGAGAATGTGTTTGTGTGTGTTTATACATTTGTGTGTGTGTGTGTGTGAGTGTGCGTGTGTGTGTGTGTATGGGCAAGAGAATGTGTGTGTGTTTATACATGTGTGTGCATGCGTATGGGAATGAGAATGTGTGTTTGTGTTGTCACGTGTTTGTGTCTCTGCACGCATGTATGTGTGTGTGCGTGAGTGCATGAGTTTGTGTGTGTGTGCGTGCGTTTGTGTGAATCTGTGTGTGACTGTGGATGTGAGTGTGTGTGTGTGAGAGAGAGAGGGTGTGTGTGTGTGAGTGACTGAGTATGAGACAGAGAGAGTGTGTGTGCACGTGAGAGTGCACTGGTGAATGTGTGTGTTTGTGTGTGCGAGAGATTGTGTGTGTCCATGTGTGTAGGTGTGTGTGTGCATGTGTGTGATTGGGCGTGAGAGAGTGTGTGTGCATGAGTGTACATCAGTGTGTGTATTTGTGAGTGTGTGTGTGTGTGTGTGTGTGAGAGAGAGAGAGAAAGGGTGTGTGTGAGAGTATGTGTGTGCTGGAGTGTAAGTGAGAGAGTGTGTGTGATGGAGTGTATGTGAGAGAGAGTGTGTGTGTGCATGTGTCTCTACTTTAGTGAGCAAAGGGATACTGAGGAGTCACACACTCTAAATCCAGCACAGACAGGTGTGTGTTGAGAGGTGTGTGTGTGTGTGTGTGTGTGTGTGTGTGGATGTGTGTAGGTGTGGGTGTGTGTGTGTGTCTATGTGTATCTGAGTGTGTGTGTGTGTGTGTGTGTGTGTGTGTGTGTGTGGATGTGTGTAGGTGTGGGTGTGTGTGTGTGTCTATGTGTATCTGAGTGTGTGTGTGTGTGTGTATGAGTGTGTGTGAGAGTGGGTATATGAGTGCGGTGTGTGTGCGCGCGTGTGTATGTGTATGAGTGTGTGTAGTATGTGTATGTGTATAAGAGTGTGGAGTGTGTATGTGTTTATGAGTGTGTGCGCGCACATGAGTGTGTGTGTCTCTACTCCAGTTTTCAGAGGAACACTGAGGAGTAGTCACACAATCCAAATCCAGCATGGAGGGGTGTGTGTTGAGTGAAGTGTGTGTGGAATCTGTGCAGGAGGGTCAGTGTGTCAGAGTCAGAGACGCTGTAGTAGGACAGAGTGCCAGCCGGACGGTCCACACACACTCCTACCCTGTACACAGACCCTCCTGCTGTGCGGTAGGGGGGAAAGGGGTCCATTTCTCTTTTGATCAAAGTGTGAAAGACAGAGTAAATGAGTTTACCAGTGTAACTGACTATATCAGAGTAACTGAGCATATCAGAGTCAATGTCTGGCCTGCACGACAGGCCTCTGGATTTTTTATAGAATTCAAACCTACAGTCATAATCCCGTCCTTCCCTGGGGATTCCTTTATATGTCACATCTGCAGAAATCCCTCCCCTCCACTCAGACACACTCCACTCAGCCTCCCAGTAACAGCGCTCACACACTCTTTGCACACAACCTGGCTCCTCTCTCCTCGGTGTGCCTGTCACCCTCCTGTTCCCCTCAGACAGAGGCAGCTCTCTGTGCGCTGCGTTTGGATCCAGTGTGAGCTGACAGCCGTCTGCACACCAGAGACATTAATGAGATTAATTATCATTATTAATATTCACCTCATTATGTGTGTGAGAGAGAAAGGGCTGTCATAGTACCTCTGTGTGTGTGTTTGTGTATGTGTGTGTTTCTGTTTGTGTGTTTATGTGTGTAAGAGAGAAATCTCTCTCTCACACACACACACACACACAGCAGAGTGTGTATCTATGGAAAGTGTTCTGTGTCGATACAGACTCACATTTCCTGGGTCCTGGTTTGGTCCTGTTCTCTCCTCCATGGTCCACACTGTAAGAACAGCAGAACAGAATTCTGAATTTTAACCATCCTTTATTTGCACTCAACACACCAATGACATTACATAAATAAAAACAAAGACACAATAAAACACAAAACCACGATCATATGAAAAAACACAAATCTGTCACAAAGGAAACTTATTCCATTCCCTCACCCTATTCCATGTGCAAAAATAGCTCCCCTCCCTCCACTGAACGTTAAACACCCTTATAACACACACACTCTGAAACACACTCAGGCTCTCCATTGCTTTGTAATACTGAAACTCCACCATCACTGTGTCCCTGACCAAACCCCTAACTACAACAACCACATCTTGTCTGTCCCCTCCACCAATCAGATTTTTCCCAACTGTAGAAACAGCTATTCTCGCCTCAAAATTAAATTAATGAGCTGGCACTTATCTGTCTTTGTTTTTATTGGAAATCAAGGATAAAAAATATTACTCGTAAATGATTCCCCCAATAAGCAAAATAAACTTCCCAAAAAAGAAAAGAGAGGCTGAAGTCTGGCACACCCCGAAAAACAATGATAAACCGTTTCTCTCTCCATGCAGAATGGACAATGGTGGGATCCTGCCGGGTTCATCACAGAAATAAAACTATTTACTGCAGTGATCCCGCGCAGCACCCTCCACTGTAGATCCCCCCCCAACCCCTTCTGCGTGTGTGTGTATGTGTGCATGTGTGTGTCTGTATGTGTGCGTGTGTGAGGTGCAGTGTGGAAACTCTCTGTACTTACAGCAGTGTGAGTGTGTCCAGTTTAGCAGCAGACAGCGCTCTCACTCCTGAGTCTCCTGGGTGATTGTATCTCAGGTCCAGCTCTCTCAGGTGTGAGGGGTTTGAACACAGAGCTGAAGCCAGAGAATCACAGCCTCTCTGTGTGACTCTACAGCCAGACAGCCTGCAGAGAGAAGGACACACACACCTTACACACATTAATATAAACTAACAGGGCTGTGTGTGTCAAACACATAGCAGTGTGTTACACACCTTACACACATTAATATAAACTAACAGGGCTGTGTGTGTCAAACACATAGCAGTGTGTTACACACCTTACACACATTAATATAAACTAACAGGGCTGTGTGTGTCAAACACATAGCAGTGTGTTACACACCTTACACACATTAATATAAACTAACAGGGCTGTGTGTGTCAAACACATAGCAGTGTGTTACACACCTTACACACATTAATATAAACTAACAGGGCTGTGTGTGTCAAACACATAGCAGTGTGTTACACACCTTACACACATTAATATGTACTAACAGGGCTGTGTTTGTCAAACACATATCACTGTGTTACACACCTTACACACATTAATATAAACTAACAGGGCTGTGTGAGTCAAACACATAGCGGTGTGTAAATATATATAAAATAAAATGGATGTGGAATGAGTCATTATCAAATGCATTTGAGTCTACACCCCACTAGTCTGACTCACAGGACCCAGACTGTGGGTATAAGCCCGCCATTGGCCGACTATTTCAATCAGAATTCACCTCCCCTTCCGCTATCTGCGTGTTACTGTTTTCAATGTCCCCGTCGCTACGTGAAACAACAACAACCTCCAAGCTAGCAACCAGCACGCTGAAAATGGCAAGTTTTGACAAAGATTTGGATCGTGCAATAAGGCAGGCCTGCTTGGTTCTTTCGGTGAATGGTTGTAAATACAAAGAATATGTTTAGAACATTTGCTGTCTGACAGGGACGTTCTTGCATGTTTGCCCACCGGTTATGGAAGAAGTTTCATATACCAAGCATGGCCTGTCGACTGCAGTGAGCTAGCGAGGGTAAACACAGAGACATGGTGTGAAAATGCCATGGTTTTGGTAGTGTCCCCCTTGGTCGCAATAATGGAGGACCAGGTGAAAACCCTGCAGTCAAGGGGGGTAGCTGCAGCGTACGCCGGGCAAGATCCAGACACGGACGAGAAAATAGCTGCTGGCCAGTACTCCATTACGACACTATTTTGCAAGGGCACCATCACTGCATCCTGGGCTTAGCGCCGCCCAAGACCATTGTGATTGGTTTAAATAAATACAAACAAGCCAGAGCGTTTTTCTCCTCTATAGCGGAATGATAATGGGTTGAGCCAGACCTTTCTCCAGCGCTGGCACAGCTCTGAAACAAAGTGTGGAGATGGGTCTGGCTATGCGAGACTAACACCCCACTACAGTTCAGGAAACAGGACTAATTCATTTTATTCATTCATGTGTACAGAGTCTCACTCTTCCAAGAGGAAGAACAGGAATATGCTCTTTCAGTTCTGTGGAGTGTCTGATTTCACATTAGAAACATTGACATCAGTGTTGTATTTAGTCACACTGTAGCCCTCATTTATTGAAGGGGTGTGTGTTTGTACTCACCCCAGTCTCTGCAGTTTACAGTGTGGGTCCTCCAGTCCAGCAGAGAGCGCTGTCACTCCTGAATCCTGCAGCTCGTTGTCTCTGAGCTCCAGATCTCTCAGCTCTGAGTGAGGAGAACGCAGGACTGAGGCCAGAACATCACAGCAGCCCTCTGTGAGATTACACCAACCCAGCCTGTGGAGAGACCACACACACACACACACACACACACACACATGCACATGCACACACGCACACAAATTCACAGCTGTGACACTGAGTTCCTTGGCAGTTGATATATATGCACCTACGCAGTCCTGAGATGTACACACAAAAATAGGGAGGGGGTGTGTAAATTAAGTTCATTAAGTATTCTGACTAATTCACAAAAGTCTAAGGCAAATACTGGGCTCTATTCACCAATAAATATGATGAAACCACAAGGTTGGGAGTCTACTGCAAGGGATTCATTGCCAAACCCTTTTCATATGATGAACTTATCTCACTTGCAAACATTCATCTAATCTGCAAACACAAAAAACAGCATTTTTGTGGTGCACTTTACCTCACCTGACATGTTCTTTGGTCCATGAACATCTATACGTTTTAAAAACATTCAATATTCATCACTATGAATAGATAAATATAATTATTAATGTACACGTAAACCCCATTAGCTGAATACACTACTGTTATCATAGTATTTCCTTCCTAATCTTGTAACCATCAAGTTATCAAACAATTTGTGGTTAACTAATACAGGGTTTTTGTCACTAATTGTAAAAGTTTCACAAAGGTAAAATGAAACCGCATTCAATTCGCTTGTTAAGCCGTGACGTATGGACCTTCCGATAATACTGTTTCCAGGTCCAAGCCTCTACTGCAGTGGTTCTCAACTCAGGCCAGAAAGGACCGGTGGGGGTGCAGGCTTTTGTTCCAACCAAGCAGTTACACACCTGATTCTACTAATCAACCTTTGGAGTCTTTACTAAGGACCTTGATTAGTAGAATCAGGTGTGTAACTGCTTGGTTGGAACAAAAGCCTGCACCCACACCGGCCCTTTCTGGCCCGAGTTGAAAACCACTGCTCTACTGCGTTGGCTGAGGCTCTCCTCTTTTCAACATGTCGCAGTGCTGTGTCCCTTGTTGTTTGAATAGATCTGAGTCCAAAAAAACTATTCAATTGTCATTCTTCTGCTTTCCTTGCGATGAGAAAGAGAAGAGGAAATGGCTGCAGTTGATAATTTGTAGGAAATTTTTTGAGACTCCCCATGATTGTGACAGCGTCACATGACAAAGTTAGGATGGATATTCCTATCAATGTTGGGCAAAATGTTTCCTCCAAAACTCTAAATGCTTCATGATAAAATATATAAAAAGTATAATCATGTACTAACATATTCAAGATATAATCCATTTAATCCTATATAAGTAGTTGTAGATAAGCTTATGGAAATGCAAGAAACCACAGTACTCACTGTAGAAAAAAAAGAGCAAGAGAATGCAGTAGACTTAGAAGTTGAATTTACATATTTACTCACTCAGCAGAAAGACTGCTTACTCAGTAGAAGAGAAACTGCTTATTCAGCAGAAAATACTAATTAAATATTAATCATACCCAATTTCCTAAAAATTTCAACAGATGAACACTAACAATAAACTAATCATATACTGCCAAACTATAGCAGAAAACTATAATAAAAAACTAACAAAAATGCAAATGCTAGATAAAAGTGCTAGAAAACTAATATACTAATATTTTACAGTGACCCATATGTAACTTGTATGCTTAAATGAAAAAATTACAGAAAGCTGAGACTTATATGCATACTGGAAAATATACAGAACAAAAGAACACTACTTCTTACAAGAAAGTTGGGGTAACTTCCCACACTGGCATTATCACATAAGAGCAGCGTAAGCCATTTTTGTGCCAAGTAGGTCAGGATAGAATAACATCAGAGGGTGCCAAGAAGAACAGGTGGCTGAGAATATGTAAATGTATAAGGGGTGAGGGAGTTTGTGGAATACATTTGGTGTATAAAAGGATTGTAAAACTGACAGTCGAGGTTCAATTCGGCGGAATTGTTCCGGCTTTGTTGTGCACTTGTGCACCGGTGCAAATAAAGTCTAACTTTTCTGAAGAACTTGCTGCCGTGATGTCTTTTCCCTCGTGAAGTAGTTTTCTACAGATTGACGATTGGACTCAGAGAATTTTGTCGTTTTCCTAGACCACGACAAATTAACTTCTTAAACGAATGAAGAAAAACAAAGTTTGGCGCTAGTGGGTGCTAACGTTAGCTAGTTGCTTACATCCCTGTCCTTATCAGTTCTCATTATTAGTGCACAACCTGTCTACATTACAGTTTATCATTAGTGTACACCTGCTACCATATATTCTTACCACTGTATTATATGTAAGGAATAAACCGCGACGGGTTGTCCAATTATTGGAAAATAATGGTAGTTTTACTTTACAAAAACTGGTGGTTAATTCTATGAAACCAACGATTCTAACAAGAAAAAATAGTTCCTTCTTGTTTTATACCATACAATTAGCACTACACGAAACCATAACTCAATCAAATAAATCTCCCTAGCTCTGTCTTGCTTTTTAAATGGTGTGGTCGCGCAGTGTAGACATAACGTCTTTCTAAGACCCTCTGAAACGGGTTTTGAATGCCAGTTAGCTTTATGATAGGTTCGCCGTCACTTGTCACCTACCCAATATTAAAATTCTTGGTTTTAGGTCAGAATGGTCTCACAGCATGCTTGTTATGCCGGTTAGTTAGCTAGCTAACTATTTCATTGTATTCAAAACAGCGGTAAATATAAACACAATCCTTTACAAAGATATGGATGAAAATGCGTCCCGTATCATTGACTTAAATACGGAACGCCTATCTACTGTCAAAATAAGGGACGATTCCGTATTTTTCCGGATTGTTGGTATTCCTAAATGAAGCCAGTAACTAGAACTGTGATTCAACGTTGATATCAATCGTGAAATTGGACACTGAAAAGGGGAGGGGACGTAACGACAATTGAAAACCGAAAGAATAATGTTGCCGTTTTAACTGCTTCAGAATGCTGGATTTTGTAGAACATTGACTTTATTGGAGTTGAAAGAATTTAGACCCTTTTTAACCCTCAATGGTGCCTCACTAAAGAAGTGATCGTGAAAAGGTACACAGGTTCGGGATCTGAAGGAGCTTTTGGACCCGGAAATGGTCAATACGTCACGAGTGACGTCAGACTTAAAAAGCGGATACAAAATTGCGAATTCTAATTTAGTGTGACGGTAAGCTTGACCACACTGTTTAAAATGTGGCCGTTAGAAGGGTCGGTTGGTTACCATCGCGATGAAAGCTCGCTCTGAGCCGTTTTCTGTTACCTTAGCTAGTTATTCTTTGAAAATAATGTAACTACAGTTACATAAAACAATTATATATTAACTATTAACACTTTGCAAATATCATTCTACCTTTTCAGACCGTTCGCTTATGTTTGCCAACGTTCGCGTCGAACACAAAGCTAAAGGAAAAAAAGTTTGAAATAGTTTGCAAACGTTCGCCTTGTTCGCTGAACTTGAACGCACCTTTGGCAAATATCATTCTTTAATCATTTTCTTCAAACAACATGACCCTCAAGTTGACAATTGTTGCAGTTGTTGTAAATTTAGCTTTGGCTTTCACTCACAGGCAGGCGTTAGCTAGCTAGCAGCCCAACCTACCTTAACGTTACTTCATGAACCAACCTAGCTAGTGCAGCCAGTGAAGAACTAAGCAGCGTACTATCACAGACAACTTAAATATACACACCAGTAGCCTATATAAAATAACACGTTTAAGTGTTTTATCTAAGCAGTCATATCATTGGTCAGACCTGCGATATTGTACCTGAAGCTGTGCCGGACCCGTGCACGAGCTGTGCTACTCTTCAGTTCATCTGGCACGATCTATCAGCAATGCAACTGCGGCATAATGGTTTTCAACTGGAATTACACTGCAGCGCCATCTAGTGGCTTCATGAGAACACCACAACTGATTATTGCCACTAACTTTTACTGCTGGTAGAACCTTAATTTTTAAAAACGTGGCGTCTTTTGAAAATTTCACACATTGCACCTATTTTCTGCATGTCCTTGCCCTATAATCCATCCATTCATTTTATTCTCGCGCGTTTTTGCGAATATAAAAGGCTAATTATTGCGCTGCATTTAATTATTATTGTAACAATGATAATAATAATAATGTTAATAAAATCCTGATGTATTAAATCATTTTTTTTCTTTTAAAACCCCGTACAAAATGTTTGGTAGACCTTGTGGAGTAATATAAACTGCACAAAAAA
Organism: Anguilla japonica; assembly: GCA_025169545.1. Taxonomy (NCBI): domain Eukaryota; kingdom Metazoa; phylum Chordata; class Actinopteri; order Anguilliformes; family Anguillidae; genus Anguilla; species Anguilla japonica. Next base: position 6,962 of record JANEZO010000077.1, on the reverse strand, counting down.
TTTAATAAGTGGGGGCATTTGAAAATTATTTTAAAACTTTCTTGAGGAGTGAGGAGTCTCCTTGTTTCTTGCTGTATTATGACCATTATGCCCTCTACCCTCTGCCTAGCAAGAGAAGTAAAGTGATCCTGAAGAACTATGTTTAGAGAAATTAAGCCCCCACTTTTTTTCTTTTTTTTAAGCTTTTATTAAACATTTGTCACTTGCATTGTCCCAATTAAGCTGGTTAAATATGAAATCTGTAAAACAGGACATTTCTCCACATTTGATTTTTATTTTTTTTTTGTTTGTTTTGTTTCTTGTTTTCTTTCTGTGGTTACGCATGAGCCATGTTGCTTTAGACTTGCTCCAGTGGGGGTTTAGGCCAGGGTTGTCTGTGAAGCGTATTGTGACAATTGCTGTGAAATATGCTATACAAATAAAATTTGATTGATTGATTGATTGATTGATGTTCTAGGAATTCTGAACACGAGCGCTGATCTGCTGTCAAGGGGAAACCCACTGAATGGGGAATGGTGTCTCAATCCCCAGACTGTGGAAATGTTACTGCAGTGATTATCCCTCTCCTTTATGTACAGCCATCCACACTCCCGCTACGCATGGACCTCCTGTCTCAGGTGAACAGGGAAATACACCACCCCTGCCCCGAGCGAGTAGCTCTATGAGCTTAGCCCGTGAGAGGCATAACCTCAACGCATTAGGGCTTCCCCCTCACGTGACTGCAACCATCCAGAGCACGAGAGCGCCCTCTACCAAGCCACTTCATGACAATAAGTGTCAGGTGTTTTAAAGATGGTGTGCCTCTTTTCAGTCAGTGCCTTACCAGTGCTCTGTTACAAATAAAGAGAAATCCTTTGCCATCATTAAGGTTGACCTGGCAGCTCTCACTGTTTGGCATGTTGGGTTCAGAGACTATGCAGTGGGGCAGCACCCCCTCATTCACAGGTTCATGAAGGGGGCTCACTGTTCTCTGCCTGTTGCTAAAAAGCTCATTTCCCCTTGGGATTTATCACTGGAGCTGGAGGCTCTCTCTTTAAGGCCGTTTGAGCCTATAAATGAGATTTAAAATTGCTGTCTCTCCAGACAGCGTTGCTGCTCGCACTAGCCTCAGCTAAGTGAGTCAGTGACCTCCACGTGCTCTCAGTGCATCTCTCATGCACAATATTCTCCCCTAATATGGATTGGGTTTTTCTTAAGCTCAATCCAGCCTTCATGCCTAAAAGCTTTCCTGCTTTCACATGTGAGATGTTGGAGCTTGCTGCTTTTCACCCACCATCTTTCTCCTCTGAAGAGGAGCATAGGCTGCATATGCTGTGTCCTGTGTGTGTTCTCCACACGTATATGGCAAAGACTAAGGCTTTTAGAAAGCGCTCTTAGTCACCTGGGCCCCTGCCTGCAAAGGAAAAGCATCTCTAAGCAGCGGCTGTCCCATTGGCTTGTGGAAGCTATTGTTGTGGCATATGATCCAAAGAGGATAACGCCCCCCTTGGGCCTGAGGGCTCATTCTACGAGGAGCATGGCTGCATCGTGGGCCCTATTCCATGGGGTCTCCTTGCAGGAAATTTATTCAGCTGCAGGCTGGGTTTCTCTGCATACTTTTTCTAGGTTCTACCACCTGAACGTCACCAGGAGGCCAGTAGACCACTCAGTTCTGGGGGTGAGCTCTGTGTGAGGTGCACACATCTCCCCTCATCTGCTATGGGTTTTAGTGCTTCACATTGTTCCTGGGTCCTGGCTACAGCTTTGGGCAGTGGAATGTCTTTAGTACTTCCCTACATGGGATGTGCCAGACACCACCATCCCCTCAGGGGAGGAGGCATCCCTTGCTGGCCTGACAGCATCTCAGCTGTGAGCATAAGGCATTCTGGGAGCTGTCTATATCTCCCCATAGGTGTGTCTCAAACACGAGATGATTAAAGAGAAATTTAGCTTACAATCATAACCCCGGTGGAGAAATCCACCAAGACTGCACTGCTTGCCGTGCATGAGAAGTGCATATGTTCACTGAGGAGAATTCAATTCAGTTTTATTTGCATGGTGCTTTTTACAGACAGACATTTTACAAATCGTCACAAAGACGCTTAACAGCGTAGAAAGGCGGGAAACAGAGCAAACACCAGGCGCTGCAGTGTGGCCTCCTTTAGCATTTAACTAATGCCAACAAAAACAGTTAATGTATTTGTATCTGGTTAAGTTCATCCTGTGTTTTGCTCATGTATAAATAATCATGTAACTATAATAAATTAGTAACATTATTTAACTACTACCTAAAGACAAATTTGTTTCATACTGAAGTCATATGACCTTATTGTAAAGTGTTAGGCTTTATTCTGACAAGGGAAAGAAAAGTGTGAAAATATGTGATACAGAGTGCTGTAGCCCAAAGGCTGCCATGGGTGCTGGAGTTAGATACTGTGTCACATGGGGTGCAGGACGTGGAGCAGTAGGTGCTGTAACAGTGTGTGACATCATCTGAGAAGATCCAGGAGAGGAGCACTGAGTCTCGATATACTTGTGGCAGTGCCTGCAGTGCAGCTGAAGCAGTCGGAATAGCTGTGGCTGACACAGCTGGTGGAGGAAACTCTGGCTGCCGAGGCGTGGAATGCTGAGGGTGAGCGGAAGGAAGGGTCTCAGCCTGGTCCATGTCAGAAGCCTGAGGAAGATGCAGGAAACTAGCAGGAGGTAATGGACCATCTGGACTGGCGGATTCAGGGTCAGCGGTGAGTAAGGTGGTGACACGTTTGGCTACCTCCCAGTCACTCTCTGCTTTCTTCAAGCAACGGCTTCAGTTGTATGGTTAAAGATTCTTTAGCCTGGAGAGCCTCCTCCTGAAGATGTTGAGCTTCCTTAGCCTGAGCCTCTAGCCGCTGATATTCAAGGTCCGCACGAGAGTCCTCCTCTAGCTGGTGATGAAGGGTGTCCTACTCCATCAGCTTTATCCTCTCCTCCAGAATGGCGGTTTGGATGTGGGAGAGAGCCTGAGCGGGAAATGCACTGACAGAGACAGAGGAGGATCCTCAGAAGGTCGGGAAACAACTTCATAGTCGGCTAAATAAGGAGGCAAACGATGATCTGTGCGGGGCCTACTCTGGGGCTCTGGTGCATCTGGAACCGCCTTGTCCATATTATTTAATTAGCTGCACTCACTCCGGCTCGAAGGGCCAGTGTAGCAGAGGGTGTAAACCTTCACTTGGAGTTTACTGGTTGAGGCGGCTAATATGGACACGAATGACTCCGATTAGAGAATCTGGCTCCCGAGGAGTGATATATTTTATTCTCTACAAACATGTGCAATGCAATTGCCATTAAGACATAGAGATGGCAATGATGGATTTGAACAGAATTATACCAACTGTGGGAGGTTGGGTAGCATGTGTGTGTGTTTGTGTGTGTGTGGTATTAGTTGCATGAACGTACAAGCAGCAAAACAAAATTTGGAAAGTTTCCATAAATGGCTACCGCTCTCCCAGCGCACATGCCGAACAAAACCAGAAGGATGTTTCATAGAAAAACCACACCAGGACCCTAGGCACCACTGACATGCTTTCTCACAAGCACTGTCTAAACATTAGCGCAGCCAGCTTGAAGAGCAATGCATGAGGCAGGAAACTGACACAACGCTGTTAGCCAAAATAAATACAAACATAGCCAAGCTGGAAGATAAAATCATATCCGACAATCCCGCTGCAATTGTGAACAGCACGGCAGTCAGTAGATTCTGCATGGCAGGCAGACAGAGAATGAAAATAAACAGTGTAAAACTGAAACGGCAAATCACAATTTTGGCTATATTACAACATCGCTCCGCGAAATAAATATAACTTCTGCACTAATAAAGCTACAAATTCATAAGAAATTGTCACATCCTGCTAAATAATTTACACTTTTGATAGCCTAGAGACTATATTATCATGAACCCTTCTGTCATTTGCAAATTATATAGTAGGCTAACTCCTGTAGGAATTCACATACAAAGCACAGTAGATTAAATATTTTTCACTAGGAGTCTGAAGTCGGAATCAGTCGCTGCATGACTCTCGTTCTCCTTCGCGGGAGTCAGGGAGAGAGCTATGAAGGAATCAATGAACAAATCCAGGAACAAATCCTTTTAGGGAACAGAGTCAAAGGATCTGTGTCCCTGAAAGGACCTGTAACACCCACCACTACCAGGAATGGACAAATAGCACTTTGCTAATGCTGGCAGTCTAATGCCCTGACTTTCCACCACTCAAGGAGATTTGTTTCTAATGAGGGAGAATCGACTTTCTAAACTGTAAAGTATAATCACCACCGTTAGGTTATTCATTGAAATGGTATATTGAAAATTAATAATTTAATCAATTAAATTGGTCAATCACCATTGTTATTAACGATTAATAGTTAATCGATTAACTGTTAACACCCCTAATTACTAGGCCTATACATAAAACATGTTATATCAGGGAGGTCAAACCTATTTTGGCAATCTTTCCCAAAAACACATTTTGACAGTTTAATTTATATGCATAATGTCATAAATGCTACAGTATAGTCAAATCACAACATAAATCACTAACTTGCCAGAATATGATTAAATTTAGCCGCTTCACTCAGCATTTAATAACTGTCCTTGGAGGAAAGCGACATTAACCAATATTTAGCGGTGACCGTACAGTAAAACTAATATAATGTATGCATTTACTCATATATATTGTTATGGGATGGAAATTTAATGAAATATGTACTCTCAAAACGCTATAGATGCCAAAATGTCTCAGGTTCAAACCATGGCTTCAAAATTCCATTGCAGTTGGGGACTCGTTTCGACCAGGCTTGTGTCCCCTTTTTCACCATAATTTTAAAAAACACCCATTTGAAAAACTAAAATGTTTTATACCACACTGTAGACAAGATCTAGGCAAAGATATATGTAAAAATATTGTTGTTAAATCTAGGTTTAGCTGTCTAGCCATGTCAGTAAACATTTTATAGGGCCTCTTTCCCAGCATAACTTAAACAAATCATGAAGAGGATGATGTCAAGACATGGGTCACAATTTGAGTAACATTTCATTTCAGCAATACCAAATCCCTTCTGGGGCTATTTTGAATAAGATGGTTAGCGGCGCTTTTTTTGGTGGCATTTTGCTTCTGAAATGGCTGCACAATTCCCTCAGTCCCTCAGGATGCTGGCAGCTGTAACTTTTTAGGCCACCTAAATATACGAATGTATGAATAAACAATAACCAATTAACATCTAAGGCATTTCACAGTGAGTTTTTCTTGTGATGAAATGTGTAATAATGCCTTCAAATATGGTTAGATTTTTTATAATGGCCCCACTGATTTTTGTGAAGCATTAAGTGTAGGCACAAATGCTTGTAAACAGTCAAATTAGCCTAATTTCTGGTTCTAAAGTTAAAAAGTAAAATTTCTAAACTGTCAACACAGTTTTTAGCCCCTTAGCGCACATGCCAATCCTTGCCCCTTTAGGGGGTACCTTATTTAAAGCTTTATAACCCCAGATGTGAACACCACAGAGACTTGAAAAATGGCTTAAATGAAGCAAGACATTTGTACAATTTACAATACTAACACAGATTAGTTTATATTCATAATTCTGGAATAAATAAAGTGCCACAAATGCAATTGTCTAGACAAAAAATCAAAAATGAATTTGCACTTTTTTAGTTTGCAATGAAATACTGAGAGATTGCATATATACAGCAGGTTAAACTATACATGTGCTGGATCAAAAACTTCTTGACCACAAGTTCATGAAATCTAAGGGTGGATATGTAGAACTACTATAGATGTATGAAGCAAAAACTAAGCAGTGTACCCAGCATCTACAAATCTATCCAAAATGTCTAAATTACGCATTGCTGTAAATCACAACATATTCACATATTTCACTACAAATCAACTGTTTTGAATCAAGAAACTCACTGCTGAATCATTTTCAAGTGGGAATTACAAGCTTTCAGTCAGCACAGTGGTCTAAAATATCTAGGGGTCCAGAAACACATCCAAAATCTATCCAAAAATATAAATGCATTTTGCCCATTATAAAGCATATAAATGAGCCCCTTATGAAGGTTTAAGATGAAACATTGCTATCAGATTAAAAAATAATGCAAAAAAATGTCACACAATGCAGTGCAGTACCTAAATGTGTAATAATTAACTCTTGTATGTATTTCTATACTCTGTACTCTCGTATATGTTTTCTTGTATGGGGATGGGACGTCATGAAAACAATTTTCACCAGTCTACCACGTTTTGGCCATGCTCCCACGCTCACTTCATCACTGTTGCATGCTTCATAAAAAAACTATTACACTACTAACTAATGCTTACATTACAGTGTGAAATATCCCCATTATATAATACCACTAACCTAGTTAAAGACACTTAATTTCAAAAATAACGTATACCGAAATATGTTGAGCAGTAATACCTACATAGCAAAGATGAAATCTTATCTATGTTCAGTAGATGGAGACAGATAGTACTGTCTCCATAGAAAACACTATAAAACGCTATTCCTATAGCAAAATTAGACATGTTATACATCGTTAGAAAGCTTATACTATCGCCTACTGAATAAATGAATTGTCAATCAAGCCAGACTGTACTAAAAAGGGCGACGACGCCGTAAACAACAGGTGTGGTATTACGCACAGTTATTTTGGAAGATACCCAGGCGTCACAAATGCGCCTGTATTTCCCGAACAGATTGTCCAAGACAATATATGACCACTCAGTCTCAAAAGGGACATCTCTACGCGTAAAACCACCAACGGTAAGGTTGTATATTTATTCAATATTTTAGTACCAGATATTGACTGTAGAATGACATGGTATAACTTTAAAAAACGGTTCTCGTTTATTTCGTTATTCAGTGAGCAGCGTTTTCACTGCTGTATTGTAACCGGGCTATTGTCGGGTTTACCTTGTTGCTATGACGGAATACGATTTTTA
>JANEZO010000076.1:22500-107438 GCA_025169545.1 Anguilla japonica | reverse complement strand
CTTGAATTTGCAGCAGTAATTAACTGAAACTGCAAAGGATATTGGGGAGTGTTAGTAGTATGCAGAGGAATTTACACAAAGCAATGCCAAGTTTTATGTCACACCTTAATAGGCTTGGTATGAATTTAAAAGTAATTATATTACAATTTGTTCGCTATTTCCAACAGAATACGTTGATCTGTATTTCACATTAATCTTCTTGTTCTTTCAAGGCAATCCTGTATTTTATCATTTTTTGTTGCAGCTGGCTAGAGAGTCGCTGGATTGGCGTAAGTAGAAGCTACGTATGCTTTAATTCATTAAACTAGTTAGTATCATAACGGCCAATCATTCGCCAGCTATATTTAGTATGAAAGCATGTTTCCATGTCAGTATTGTGGGTCACCAAATGCTTAACGAAGTATATCTTATTCACTGCCAGAAATAGTTAGTTTGGGGGTGTTCAGAACGATAACATTAAAACGAAGTCGTAATACAAAAATACGAAATGATAATATAAGTAGCTAGCTTCATGTGATTTAAAGGTCTGGTAGTAGCAGCTAGCTAAGTTGGTAGCTTATATAACTCGCGGCTAAACAGGCAAATATGTATAATTGATGTGTGGGGTAGGCTGGCCAACAGCAGGGCTGTTTCTGCTTTGTGACTGTGGTGGTAGACGAACCAGGCTCGCCACATAGCAAGCTGAAAATATATTTAGCCGGGACAATGTGATGTAACGTAGCTAGAAGGGCATCTGAAAATCTCCGGTTGTGTCTGAAAGCATCTCCTGTGTAATTATATCAAAGCCACATCGGCGTTTCCTTTGTTTAACGTTACTTAAAACGAGTGTAAGTGTCGTGGTACCTTCTTAGAAAGCTAACGTAACTAGCTAGCTAGCTAGTGTCATGAGGAAATGTCAGTGGGGTGAGTCCGAAGCACTGCAAGATATGAGTAGTAAATCGAGTGGAGCTAATGGTGGCTACAATTCTACTTCCAGTTAATCAGAATCTTGATATGCTGATTGAATGAGAACAGATTGACAATTGATATGGGCTTTCACTTTGTTTATTTAATGAGAATAATGGAAGGTTACAAGTGTTATACAATTTAGATGTTCACAGTGTATACTTGGCGGCTTTAATAATCTGAATGTACAGACCACTGATGGACTTTGGCTTGTGTTGCAAGGCCGGTTTTTTTTTTTTTTTGTTGATTTGAAACTGCTGCTGGATCCTGGATTTGTCCGCCCCTGCTTGCCTTCCCCTGGAGAGCTACAGCGCGCGCGACTGGCGAGCCACCCATGGGCAAGGACATGGCTCAGGAGGTAAGAGTGATTGTCTGGCCAGTCGGAGGGCCGGTTCAAACCTCGGCCTGGGCGCACAAGTGGGTCCTTGAGCACCTACACCCCTAACTGCTCTGGCGGGAATGAGAGGCATCGACTGTAAAGCGCTTTGGGGATAAAGGGCTATATAAATGCAGCTCAAGTCATGTGATCGACCTGCACCAAAAGAGAAGGAAAAGAGAGTTCAATTGTCCTCTAGCAATGGGTGGTAGGACAAGTGTTTGAATTTACAAACTGGAACTCAGCCGCAACAAGTGGTCCAAACAACTAATAATGACTAAACTGATTTGCAGTTAGTGTTTTAGAGTGTTTGGTTATGTGTTACAGTGTATAGTTTTTGGTATAGGCATTTAGTATAATTACACAAGGTGTTTTTGGTTTCAAAATAAAAACTGTTGGTTTCGAAAATAAAGCCCTAAAGTTCAATTATGAGCAAATTATACTAAAACCAAACAACTAATAGGGGATTAACCGAACACATCAAAGAAATACTAAAAGAGTATGGTTAAGGCATAGAAATGGGAAATAGTCAATAAATTAGTGAGACCAGAGAAAATATAAATACTGACACAAAAGTAAAAGGTTTTGGACCAACTTGTACACTTTGGCACTGTGCAGGTCTACTATCAATAGGCAAAGCCAAACACAGGCCCTGGCAGATAGCCATGGCTTGCACAATAGTGAAGCCAAGGCTGTCTGACTGAAGCAATACCAGTGTGGCAGCTCCATGTTCTCACAGCTGATGGCTCACTTCAAACAGCAGAGGATGGCATTGATACTGAAACAGACGGGCATAAAGCCATTTCATTGCCTCTGTGATCTCCTGGTAAAACAAATCTTCAGCAACACAGTGCAGTCTGTATGTTTGGACAGACATATTGTTGTTTTCATCCTGTTCTCCAACAAACAAACAGTTGACATGCAAAACAGTCACAATGTGGTTAAAGGTGATCAGCTTGATTTGACCATATTTACATCCATATCGGGCGAACGCTAGAGGAATTACAGCCCTTTTTATACATAGTCCCCCAATTTAGGGGCTCAAAACACTGACAAATTAATATAATCATAGATTAAAATTGTCATTTTTTTATACTTGGCTGTATATCCTTTGCATATGACTTGATGTCCGTGACCTATCAACACCACTGAGTCTGACATTCTATTTTCAGGTTGTCTCATAAGCGATACTAAAATCTCTTGCATTTGAATGGATCTCTGATGGAATTGGGGGCATGCAACATGACTACTTTCATTCACGGATAAAGGTGATCATAAATGGAAATCCAGGAACTAGCCATATTTCACAACAACAATATTTGGGGTTCCTTTATATGATGGTGTTTCAGCAACACTGGTTTACTAGATACCAATGAAACATATCAAGACTAACAAGGACCCAAAGTGCTCAATTGACCTAGTTGCTCAGCACTCCCTATCAAACATCAAGGCACTCAATGTTGGCTAATTCACTGATTTTATATGGCTGATGACATATCTTCTATGTTGCGTTAAATATATGTTTAATACCTGTCAATTTTGTTTTTTTTGTGATGGTCATAATTTTAGAAGTAGAAAACAAATCTTGTTTGAGGTGTACTCATTTGCACATGGCTTTTTTAAATGTTGTTAAAAAACATGCTTTCCTGTTTAGCATTATGGTATTGCATGTTGCTAGCACTGTATACTATAGGAACCCAAATCTTATTTTGCAGAAGCTACAAAGCTGGATTTGCCTTTTCAGAGAGGGTGTACCTTCATGATGTGTACTGGCTGTTGTGTCCTGCCATGTGGTGCCCTAAATTGGGGGGATTATATAAAAAGGGCTGTAATTCATACACACTGTTCACCTGCATGGATGTAAATACTCTTTATCATAAATTCCCAAATTGTGGAGGTACAGAGGCAAATCAATAAATGATGGTCTTTGTCCCAAATACTATGGAGACACTGTATTCCTACACATTTAAAATGTTTAATTTCATATCGTTTGTTCTCTGCAGGTTTCTGGGCTCTGCTGCTTGATTTTGCCTGACAGTCCCTGATTGATTGTTCTTGTATTATGTGGGGATGTTTAATTTAATCCTTCCTGATATGTGGCCACACCACAGGCCTTCCTGTCCTCACTGCTATGCTATGTGTCGTAACCCATCCCAACCTGTCTCCCCACAGAACTGCTCCGCAGGTGAGGCCCCGCGCGACGGAACCTTCCAACCTTCGCTATCTCCCTCACTGGACTCCCTGTGACGTACTCTGGCAGGTCGCAGAGGGCTATGGAACTGCCAGTCTGCTACGCGGAAGGCTGATCATCGGCCTACGCGTCCTCTTCTACGTTTCCTTGTTCACTGAGACCTGATCACACCTGGTGCGTCACTGCAACCCCTGCAGCCTCCTCCTCCTTTCTCCTTTCTCTCATTCTCGCCGCTGGCCGGTGGGGGCACAGGTTTGCTGATCTCCTGAAATTCTCTGTTCTCCCGCCACCGAATGCATGAGCTTCTCTGCTCACTGGTGGAGCCCAAGTCCTGCCTTTTATTTGCCTCAGGCATTTAAAAGTCCTTAAATGTTAGGCTGCAGGTAGCACAAAACGCCTGAAGTAGGGCATGCATTTCTAGAATGAATGTCAATATTACCAGGTAATAGCGGTGGTGTTTGATATTGGCATGCACTTGACGGATGATGGGCACACCTGCTGCCGAATGCAGGAGCGTATGGATCCAAAATTTACAATTCCTGGTCAACACACTTTCTCTACGCCACATCCTCATTAGGTTTAGACTCCAACTACTCAGCAATACAATGCCTCCTCCTAGTGGTCAGAATACACTTAACCTGTAACACTCCATATTGAACAAGACAATGTAATGCTAAAAACGTATGGTGCCTTACAGTGGTATAAAATAACTGCATGCCATGAAACGAGAAGGAACTATTGTCTTGATAAAATCTGTTTTCGCTGGAACTAACGAGCAGAGGTTTTGCTTAACAACGTGCAATGAATTAGCAAACAGAGTGTCCGATAACGACGGCCCAATTAGGAATTACTGAACAGAGTTTTTTTTGACAAACGGCAAAACAATAGCTCAAACGCCCGCAGAAGAACATTTCACTTTCAGCTGATTAAATCTATAAAATCAATAAATATAAAAAAACCGATAGATAGTCTTGTTGGTACACGGTATTAAATGATGTGAAATTACAGGGAAATTCCTACAGTAACTGCCGTTTTATTGATATACAGCACAGTGTGGAGATAGGACAGCATTGTGGGCGTTGCCTTAAGTCAGGATATCACTTATTGAATTTGCAGTAATTAACTGAAAATGCAAAGGATATTGGAGGTTATAGTATGCGGCAGAGAATTTTGGCTAATAGCCAATGCAAGTTTCGAGTGTCACACTTTAATAGGTTACGCTAATTTAAAAGTAATTATATTACAATTTGTTCGCTTTTTATTTCCAACAGAATACGTTGATCCATATTTCATATTAATCTTCTTGTTCTTTCTCAAGGAAACTCTGTATTTGAATATTTTTTGTTGCAGCCGGCTAGAGAGTCACTGGATTAAGGGTAGGCTACATGTGCGTCGTAATTCATTAAACTAGTTAGCATCATAACGGCCAATCGGCTCAGCCAGCGGAGAAGCTAGTATGAAAGCATGCTACATTTCAGTGTTAATAGTCACCAATGCCTAACGAAGTATATCTTATTTTATGTCGTACCGAGTTCCAGTTAGCTTCTAGAGAATTCAGAAACCATAACATTAAACGTAGTTGTGTCAATAAAAAATACGAAAATGAAGGGCTAGCTAGCTTCATGTTTAAGAAGCTCTGGTGAAAAAGTAATAGCTGGTGTGGGTAGCTATAGTAACTAAGCAAACAGGCAAGTGTATAATTATGGTGGGGGTAGGTCAACAGCAGGCTGTTTCTGCCTTGCGGATCAGGTAGACTAAACCGGTGGTTCACACATACAAGCCAAAATACATTGAAGGACAATGATAACGCTAGCTAGAAGGGCATCTGAAAATCTCCCGGTAGAGTTCTAAAAGTGTATCTCCCGTGTAATCGCATATCAAAGCCACATCGGTGCCTGTTTAACGTTACTTAAAAGAGGTAATGTCGTGGTACCTTTTATTAGAGCCAATCGTAACCACTAGCCAGCTAGTGCTGCGAGGAAATGGGAGGTGGGAGAGATTAGGCTAATTGTGGCATATGAGTAGTAAATTGAGTGAGCTAATGGTGGCTAATTTACTTAGTTAACCAGAATCTTGATATGCTGACAGAATGAGAACAGATTGACAATTGGAGTGGGCTTTCACCGTTTATTTAATAGAATAATGGAAGGTTAATACAAGTGTTATAATAATTAGATGTTCACAGTGTATACTATATCTGGCATTAACGAATGTAAGACCACTGATGAGATTTTGGCTTTGTGTTGCAAGGTCTATTTTTTTTTTTTTTTGTTGTTGTTGGATTTGTGAACTGTGCCGATCCTGGATTTGTCCGCCCAAGCTAGTTTCCTGAGAGCTACAGCGGCGCACGGGATCAAGAGCCACCCATGGCGGGCCTATGGCCTAGGAGGCAAGAGGACGACTGCAGTTGGAGGTTGCTGTTCAAACCCGGCTCACAGGCTAAAGGTGTCCTGGAGCAAGACACCTAACCCCCAACTGCTCTGGAGAATGAGAGGCATCAAATGTAAAGCGCTTGGTAAAAGCTCCACATAAAAAGCAGTCCATTTTGGCGTGATCAACCTGCAATTTTAAAGAGAATACAGAGTTCAAATGTCCTCTACAATGGTGGTAGGACAAGAGTTAAACTCTACAAACTGGAACTGAGCAACAAGGGCCTAGAACTACGGACTAAACTGATTTGGCATAGTGATTTAGGTGTTTTGGTGTTACAGTGTGAAGTTTCCTTTGTATAGGTATTTCAGTAGTAATACAAGGGTTTTGGTTCAAAATAAAAACTGTTGGTTTTAAATAAAGTCCCTAAAGTCTAATTAGGACAAATTTTAATAAACCAAACAACTAATACTAGATTTTAATCAACATACAAAGAAAATACTAAAAGTATGGTTAAGTATAGAATGGGAAATAGTCAAAATTAGTGGAACCAGAGAAAATATAAATACTGACAAAAAAGTAAAAGGTTTTGGACCAACTTGAACACTTGGCACGGGCAGGTCCGAGTCACCACAGGGCAAAGCAAACACAGGCCCTGCAGATAGTACAGCTGCACAATAGTGTAGCGGAAGCTGGCGTCACCTGAAGCAATACCCAGTGTGGCCCATATAGTCTGCTGGTGCTGATGGCTCACTAAAACAGCAGAGTGATGCGCTGATACTGGAAACAGGTGGCAGGAAGTTATTTCATTGCTCTCTTGGATTTCCTGTAAACAAATTCAAAGTAAATACAGTAGTATGTATGTTTGGACAGAGACAATATTTCTTTTGTTGTTTTCATCTTGTTCTCCAACAAACAAACAGTTGACATAAAAACAGTCACAATGTGGTTAAAGTGCAGACTTCAGCTTGATTTGACCATATTTACATCCATTGAAGCGAACGCTAGTGAATTACAGCCCTTTTTTATACATGGTCTCAATTTTAGGGGCTCATAAATAATTGACAAATTAAATATAATCACAGATTAAATCTTTTTATACTTGGCTGTATATCCTTTGCATGCCATGACTTGATGTCCGTGATCTTCCATCAACACCATCAGAGTCTGGATATCTTATTTTCAGGCTGTCCTACAAGCTTATACTAAAATCCTTTGCATTTGAATGGATTTATGTGGGAATTGGGGGTATTCAAACATGACCACTTTCATTCACGGACAGTGAAGATCATAATGGAAATCCAGGAACCAGCTATATCTCTTTACAAATAACAATATTTGGGGTCTTATATGGATGTGGTGTTTTGCAACACTGGTTTACTTCGGGGACTAATGAAATACATATAAGACTAACATGACCCAAAGGTGCTCAATTGAATTTTAGTTGTCATAACTCCCATCAAACATCAAGGCACTCAATGTTGTTAATCTACTGATTTTACAGTTATTGATGACATATCTTTCTATGTTGTGGTTAAATATATGTTTAATAATTGTCAATTTTTTTGTTTTCTTTTTGTGGATGGTCATAATTTATAGTTTAAGAACAAATTTTGCCTCAGAGGGGTACTCATTTGCAACATGGTTTCTTTTTAAATGTTGGTTAAAAACATGCTTTCCTGTTTAGCATTGCAGTGTTGGCTGAACACTGCATAATATAGGAACCCCAAATCTTTTATTTGTAGTTTACAGAGCTGGATTTTTTCAGAGAGGGTTTCCTCCTTCATGATGTGCCCTTGTACATTGCTGTTCCCAAGCATGGTGCACTAAAATTGGGGGGATTAATGTATAGGAAAAGGGCTGTAAGTCACACCTGGTTCACCCGGCATATGGAAGTAAATACCCGTTTTTTATTACACATCTCAATTGTGGAGTACAGGCAAATCAAATGCATGAGGGTCTTGTCGGCCCCACATTTATGGCGGACACTGTATTCTTAATAATAGGTTAATGAGTTTAATGTTCATTATTCGCCTTTTTCTGTTTCTCCAGCATGGTGTTATGCCTTTTTTGCTGCTGGCTTGACGGTGGCCTGACAGTCCTCGCAATTGATTGTTCTCGGTATTGCATGTTGTAGGTTTATTATTTAACACTTGTTCCTTTTGATAGCAGGTTGGCCACACCACATGCACTCCATGGTCCTCACTTGCTATGCTATGTGTTCAACCACAATCAAAATCCTTTTCTCTCCCTCTACAGACACACTGGCTTCCGCCAGCGCGAGCCTTCCCCCGCCGGCGACCAGGACACCTTCTCCACCCTTCGATCTCATTTTCAATGCACCCCTTCCCCTGTTGTTACGCACTGCACGGTCGCAGGATGGGATATGCGAACGCCATGTCGGCCGTATCGCGGAATTGGCTGACTCTCATTTCGGCCTACGCGTCCCGCTTCTCTATACGTTTCCTTGCCGACACTTGATCGTTACCTGGTTTATTTCCCCACCACCATGTGCCCAACACTGCAACCAACCTGCAGCCCTCGTCCTCCTCCTTCCTCCTCTCTCACGCTCTCACGGCCTCCCTTCCGCCCCGTCCGGCCGTGTGGTGGGGCACAGGTTTTGCTGAGCTCACCTCTCCGTTGAAATTTTGTCCCTGTTCTTCACCTTCGCTACACGCCAATGCAGGAGTCTTCCTTCGGTTCACTGTTGGAGCCCAAGCGTTTTCTCTTTATAATTTGCCCCCAGGCATTTAACAATCAGGTCATTAAAATCGTTCAGGCTCGCGTGGGCACAAAACGCCTTTTGTCGCGGGCAGGCCTTATCTCAGAAGGAATGTCAAGATAATTTAGTACTAGCAGCCGTGTGTGCTTGCTCTTTTGCGCGTATTATTTGGCCATCTGACTTGATGTCAAACTACCATGCTTGCCGAATGCCGGAGCGTTATGCAACCCTACCCAAAATTCATCCCGTAACACACAAACTTTCACCTCTACCGTCACTATCCTCTTACTATCGGTTTAGGACTTCCCATACTACTCTCAGTGTAATTAGCAATACCAACTGCCTTCCGTCCTATTTTGTGGTCAGACATACATTTCTCAACCCTGTTATACAACTAATTATTGAGACACAAAAACCAAAATGTATTATTTGTCACAAAAAAACTTCTGGTACGCCGTGACACATGCGTCTATAAAACTAGTGCCTGCCATGAAACGAGAAGGAACTTTTTTGTTCTTGATAACATCGTTGTTTTTCATGGAACTCATTTTTTTTTCCGACCAGAGGTTTTTTTGCTGGTAACAAAACACGGTGCAAATGGACTGCCAACCAGAGTGTTCTGCTGCATAACCGACGGTCCAATTTTAGAACTACGAACCAGACGTTTTGCTTGACACAACGGCAAAATAATATGCCCAAACGCCCCGCAGAAAGAAACATTTCACTTTCAGCTGTCATTAAATCTATAAACCAATCAATAAATATATAAACAGAAACCATACCCCTATATAGTCATTGTTGGTACACGGTATAAAATTGATGTGAAATTACAGGGAAATTCCTACAGTAACCTTGCGGTGTTTTATTGATATACAGCATTCATTGCCCAGGGGATTTTCAGAACAGCATTGTGGGCGTTTGGCTCCTTAACTGCATATCACCGTTTGAACTTTTGCAGTAATAACTGTGAAATGCAAGGATATTGGGAGGTATCGTAGTGGCGGCAGAGAATTTGCTAACAAAGCAATGCCAAGTTTCGAGTGTCACACCTATAGGCTTATTCGCGAATTGGTAAAAGTAATTATTTATATACATTGCCGTTTCGTTTTGTGTATTTCCAACTTAGAACTACTTTTTGATCTGTATTTTCAACATTAATCTTCTTGTTCTTTTCCAAGGCAACCCGTGTATTCGAATAAGTTTTGTTTGCAGCTGGCTAGAGAGTCGCTGGAATGTGGCGCAGGCTAGGCTACGTGCGTTTTCGAATTTTCATTTTTGTAAAACTAGTAGTATCATAACGCTGGCCACAATCACTTCCGCCAGCGAGATAGCTTAGCCACTATGAAAGAATGTGTCTTCCATGTCAGTATTGTGGTCACTACAGTGCTTACACGAAGTATATCTCTTTCACTGCCGTATCGATGTGTCCTAGCGGCTAGCTTGAAGGGGTCGTGTTCACAGACAACGATAACCATTAAACCGTAGTTCCGTAATACAAAAATAATACGAAAAAGTGAAGGTTGCGAAGTAGCTAGCTTCATGTGATTTTTAACAGCTCTGGTAGCTAGCAGCTCCAGCTAAGTTGGGTAGCTATAGCAACTCGCGGCTAAACAGGCAAAGTGTGTATTAATTGATGTGTTGGGGGGTAGGCCGGGCTAACAGCAGGGGCCTGTTATCCTGCTTTGTGACTGTGGTGTGTAGACGAACCAGCGCAGTTCGCCACATAGCAAGCTGAAAACTATATTGAAGGCTTTGCTTGGTTGACAATGTTGATGTAACGTTGCCTAGAAGGGCATCTGGAAAATTCGCCGGTTTGTGTTCGAAAGTGTATCGCCGTGTAATCGCATTTTATCCAGCAAAGCCACATCGGCGTTTCTCCTTTGTTTTTAACGTTACTTAAAACGAGTGTATGTCGTGGTACCTTTTTATTATTTAGAAAGCTACATGCGTATAAGAGCTAGCTGAGCTAGTGTCTGCGAGGAAATGTCAGCTGCGTGAGTTATGGAAGCACTGCCCAAAGATTTATGGTATATGAGTATGCCTAAATTGAGTGAGATAATGGTGGCTCATAATTCTACTTCCAGCCAGTTAATCAGAATCTTGAATGCTGACAGAATTGAGAACAGATTGACAACCTATGATATGGGCTTTTCACCAGTTTTTATTTATACAGACATAATATGGAAGGTTACAAGTGTTCCGATACAATTTAGGATGTTCCACAGTGTATACTATGTATTCTTACATAATCGAATGTACAGACCACTGATGAGACTTTTGGCTTTGTTGTGCAAGGCCGGGTTTTTTTTTTTTTTTTTTTGTTGGTGCTTGGATTTGAACTGCAGTGCGGGAATCTGGATTTGTCCGCCGCCTGCCTCATGCGTGACTTCACCTGCGAATGCTATCAGTCGCGCGCGCGGAACTGGCGATCCGTCCCACCCATGTAAGGGGTGAACATGGCTCAGGACCCCTTTTTTTTTTTTCTTTTCCTCCCTTTTTTTTCCCCCTTTGGTAAGAGCTGATGTCTGTGTCCTGAGGTCGGTAGGGTGCCGTTCGTTCCCAAACCCTCGGCTTCCCTGGGGCGCGTGTCAAAGTGCCTTGAGCAAGACACCTAATACCATCCTAACTGCTTCTGCGACCGATGAGAGGCATAAATTTGTAAAGCGCTTTGGATATTAAGCGCTATA
The DNA here is from genome assembly GCA_025169545.1 of Anguilla japonica. NCBI lineage: Eukaryota > Metazoa > Chordata > Actinopteri > Anguilliformes > Anguillidae > Anguilla > Anguilla japonica. The sequence goes on along the minus strand of JANEZO010000076.1, from coordinate 96,147 downwards.
TAAATGCAGTCCATTTATGTGCACTCGACCTGCAATATTTAAAGAGAAGGAAAAGAGTTCACAATTGTCCCTTTTCTACAATGGTGGTAGGACACGTTTGAATTCTATCAAACTGAAACAATTTTCTTTCGACTTCACAAAATGGTCCAACAACCACACGGACTAAACGATTTGCAGTTTATTTCGTGTTTTAGAAAAGGGTTCTTTTTTGGGTTACTAGTGTGATAAGTTTCCTTGCATAGGCGTACTCGGTCAGTAGTACGACACAAGGGTTTTGTTGGTTTCAAAACAATAAAACTGTGGTTTTTTTAAAATAAAAAAGCCCTAAATGTTAATTAGTGACAATTATACTAAAACCTAACCCAAACAACTATAATAGGGATTAAGTTTCCGAATCAACACATTTCAAAATAAACCCTAGTAAAGCTCACGTTCATATGGTTTAAGGTTTTCGATAGAAACTGGGGGAAAATAGTCAAAAATAGTGGGAACCAGAGAAATATAAATACTGTACACAATAAGTAGTAAAGGCTTTTGGGACCAACTTGTACACTTTGGCACGCTGCATCGGTCGAGGTATGTCACCGCACAGGGGCAAAAGCCAAACACCTGCCCTGCAGATAGCTATGGGGGGGGGGGGCCTGGACCCCAATAGTAGCCTGAAGTCAAGGCTTTTGTTCTGACCCGACAGCCCATACCAGTGTTGGCAGCCGTCCATATGTCTCTGATGGGGTGCTGATGGCTCACTTCAAACAGCAGAGTGATGCTGCTGATACTGGAAACAGATTGTAAGTATACAGCCTATTTCATTGTTCTCTCTCTGGTGATTCCTGTACAACAAATTAAAGTAAATATACAGTGCAGTCTGTATGTGTTTTGGACAGAGACCCCACATTTTTTTGTTGTTTTGATAAACATTCTGTTTCCAACAACAAACAGTTTAGACATAAAAACCCAGTCACACAATGTGTTAAAGTGCAGACTTTCAGACTTTGATTTAATGACCATATTACATCCCATTATCAAGTGAACGTTGTAGGAATTACCCAGCCCTTTTTTTTCATACAGATGTCTCCCCCCAATTTTTAGGGGCTCAAAAATAATTGGACAAACATTAACATAATCATAGATTAAATTGTCATTTTTTTATACTTGGTTGCATATCCTTTGCATGCCATGACTTCCTGATGTCCGTGACCCTATCAACACCATCAGAGTCTGGATATCTTATTTTCAGGTTGTCCTACAAGCGATACTAAAACCTTTGCATTTGAATGGATCTCTATGGGAATTGGGGGGTACTAAACATGACCACTTTCATTCACGGACAGTGCGCATCATAAATGGAAATCCAGGAAATCCAGCTATATCTCTTTACAAATAACAATATTTGGGGTTCCTATATGATGTAGTGTTTCAGCAACACTGGTTTACCAGATACCAATGAAACATATCAAGACTAACAAGGACCCAAAGGTGCTCAATTGAATTTTGAAGTTGCTCAGCACTCCCCATCAAACATCAAGGCACTCAATGTTGGCTAATTCACTGATTTTACAGTTATTGATGACATATCTTTCTATGTTGCGGTTAAATATATGTTTAATACCTGTCAATTTTGTTTTCTTTTTTGTGATGGTCATAATTTAGAAGCAGAAACAAAATTTTGCTCAGAGGGGTGTACTCATTTGCAACATGGCTTTTTTTTTAATGTTGGTTAAAAAAAACATGCTTTCCTGTTTAGCATTGCAGTATTGCAGTGTTGCTGAAACACTGCATAATATAGGAACCCCAAATCTTTTTTTTTTTAAAGCGATAAAGCTGGATTTCCATTTTTCAGAGAGGGTGTACTCCTTCATGATGTGCACTGTAACATTGCTGTGTCCCAAGCATGGTGCCCTAAAATTGGGGGGATTATGTATAAAAAGGGCTGTAATTCATACACTGTTCACCCGGTATGGATGTAAATACCCTTTTTTATTACAAATCTCAAATTGTGGAGGACAGAGGCAAATCAATAAATGATGGGTCTTTGTCCCAAACATTATGGAGGACACTGTATTCCTAATAATATTTAAATGTGTTTAATTTCATATCGTTTGTTCTCTGCAGGTTTCTGCCTCTGCTGCTTGACTTTGCTTTGCCTGACAGTCCTCGATTGATTGTTCTCGGTATGCATGTGTATGTTTAATTTAACTTTTCCTTGAGCATGTGGCCACACCACAGGCCTTCCCTGTCCTCACTGCTATGCTATGTGTCAACCCCATCCCAACCTGTTTCTCCCCTACAGAACTGGCTTCCGCAGGCGAGGCCCCCCCGGCGACGGAACCTCTCCAACCTTCGCTATCCCTCACTGACCCCCCTGTGACGACTTCACGGTCGCAGGAGGGCTATGGAACTGCCAGTCTGCTACGCGGAAGGCTGACTTCATTTCGGCCTACGCGTCCCTCTTCTCTCTACGTTTCCTTGCCCTCACTGAGACCTGGATCACACCAGGCAACACTGCAACCCCTGCAGCCCTCTCCTCCTCCTTCTCCTTCTCTCACGCCCCCCGCCCGTCTGGCCGTGGTGGGGGCACAGGTTTGCTGATCTCCCCCTCCTGGAAATTCTCTGTTCTCCCCGCTACCGAATGCATGAGCTTCTTCGTTCACTGTGGAGCCCAAGCGTTCCTTTTATTTGCCCCAGGCATTTAAAAGTCCTTAAATGTTAGGCTGCGTGTGCACAAAACGCCTGCGAGGGCATGCATTTCTTAGAATGAATGTCAATATTACTAGTAATAGCGGTGGTGCTTGATTATTGGCGAATTTGACGGATGATGCACACACCTGCTGCCGAATGCAGGAGCGTATGCATCCTACCCCAAATTCCTCGTCAACACACTTTCCCTCACGTCACATCCTTACTAGGTTTAGACTTCCAACTACTCTCAGTAAAGCAATACAATGCCTCCTCCTAGTGGTCAGAATACACTCAACCTGTAACATCTATTATTGAACACAACAAATGTAATGCCAAAAAACGTATGGTAGCTTTACACATGGTATAAACTAATTGCATGCCATGAAACGAGAAGGAACTATTTTTTTCTTGATAAAATCATTGTTTTCATGGAACTAACGACCAGAGGTTTTTGCTTAACAACGGTGCAAATGGAACTGCCAACCAGAGTGTCTGCATAACGACGGTCCAATTAGAACTACGAACCAGAGTTTTGCTTGACACAACGGCAAAATAATATGCCCAAACGCCCGCAGAAGAACATTTCACTTTCAGCTGATTAAATCTATAAAAATCAATAAATATAAAAAAAAACCATATATATAGTCATTGTTGGTACACGGTATAAAATTGATGTGAAATTACAGGGAAATTCCTACAGTAACCTGCTGTTTTATTGATATACAGCACATTGCAGGGGACAGAACAGCATTGTGGGCGTTTTGCTCTTAACTGCATATCACCGTTTGAATTTGCAGTAATTAACTGGAAATTGCAAAGGATATTGGGAGGTTAGTAGTGGCGGCAGAGAATTTGCTAACAAAGCAATGCCAAGTTTCGAGTGTCACACCTAATAGGCTACGCGAATTTAAAAGTAATTATATTACAATTTGTTCGTTTTTTATTTCCAACAGAATACGTTGATCTGTATTTCACATTAATCTTCTTGTTCTTTTCCAAGGCAACCCTGTATTCGAATATTTTTTGTTGCAGCTGGCTAGAGAGTCGCTGGATTGCGCAGGTAGGCTACGTGCGTTTCGAATTCATTAAACTAGTTAGTATCATAACGGCCAATCATTCGCCAGCGATAGCTTAGTATGAAAGCATGTTTCCATGTCAGTATTGTGGTCACCAATGCTTAACGAAGTATATCTTATTTCACTGCCGTAGTACCAGTTAGCTTGGGTGTGTTCAGAAACGATAACATTAAACGTAGTTGTAATACAAAAAAATACGAAAATGAAGGTTGCGAAGTAGCTAGCTTCATGTGATTTAAAGCTCTGGTAGTAGCAGCTAGCTAAGTTGGGTAGCTATAGCAACTCGCGGCTAAACAGGCAAATGTGTATAATTGATGTGTGGGGGGTAGGCCGGGCTAACAGCAGGGCTGTTTCCTGCTTTGTGACTGTGGTGGTAGACGAACCAGGCAGTTCGCCACATAGCAAGCTGAAAATATATTGAAGCGGGGACAATGTGATGTAACGTTAGCTAGAAGGGCATCTGAAAATTCTCCGGTTGTGTTCTGAAAGTGTATCTCCTGTGTAATCGCATATCAAAGCCACATCGGCGTTCTCTTTGTTTAACGTTACTTAAAACGAGTGTATGTCGTGGTACCTTTTATTAGAAAGCTAACGTAACTAGCTAGCTAGCTAGTGCTGCGAGGAAAAATGTCAGTGGGTGAGTTTAGAAGCACTGCAAGATATGAGTAGTAAATTGAGTGAGCTAATGGTGGCTAATTCTACTTCCAGTTAATCAGAATCTTGATATGCTGACAGAATGAGAACAGATTGACAATTGATATGGGCTTTCACCCAAGTTTATTTAACAGAATAAATGGAAGGTTACAAGTGTTATACAATTTAGATGTTCACAGTGTATACTATGTCTTAATAATCTGAATGTACAGACCACTGATGAGACTTTTGGCTTTGTGTTGCAAGGCCGGGTTTTTTTTTTTTTTTTTTTTTGTTGTTGTTGGATTTGAACTGCTGTGCTGGATCCTGGATTTGTCCGCCCCTGCTTGCCTTCCCTGGAGAGCTACAGCGGCGCGCGGACTGGCGAGCCACCCATGTAAGGGGCGACATGGCTCAGGAGGTAAGAGTGATTGTCTGGCAGTCGGAGGGTTGCCGGTTCAAACCTCGGCCTGGGCGCGTCAAAGTGTCCTTGAGCAAGACACCTAACCCCTAACTGCTCTGGCGAATGAGAGGCATCAATTGTAAAGCGCTTTGGATAAAAGCGCTATATAAATGCAGTCCATTTATGTGATCGACCTGCAATTTTAAAGAGAAGGAAAGAGTTCAATTGTCCCTTCTACAATGGTGGTAGGACAAGTGTTTGAATTCTACAAACTGGAACTCAGCAACAAGTGGTCCAACAACCACACGGACTAAACTGATTTGCAGTTAGTGTTTTTTAGAAAAGTGTTTTGGTGTTACAGTGTGATAAGTTTCCTTTGCATAGGTACTTTCAGTAGTACTACACAAGGGTTTTTGGTTTCAAAATAAAACTGTTGGTTTTAAAATAAAAGCCCTAAAGTCTAATTAGTGACAAATTATACTAAAACCAAACAACTAATAATAGGGATTAACCGAAACACATCAAAGAAATACTAAAAGTATGGTTAAGGTATAGAAATGGGAAAATAGTCAAAAATTAGTGGAACCAGAGAAAATATAAATACTGACACAAAGTAAAAGGTTTTGGGACCAACTTGTACACTTTGGCACGGCGCAGGTCTGTCACCACAGGGGCAAAGCCAAACACAGGCCCTGCAGATAGCTATGGCTGCACAATAGTGAAGTCAAGGCTGTTCTGACCCGAAGCAATACCAGTGTGGCAGCTCCATATGTTCTGCTGGTGCTGATGGCTCACTTCAAACAGCAGAGTGATGCGCTGATACTGGAAACAGATGTAAGTATAAAGCCATTTCATTGCTCTCTGTGATTTCCTGTAAACAAATTAAAGTAAATATACAGTGCAGTCTGTATGTGTTTGGACAGAGACACATTTTTTTGTTGTTTTCATTCTGTTCTCCAACAAACAAACAGTTGACATAAAAACAGTCACAATGTGGTTAAAGTGCAGACTTTCAGCTTTGATTTGACCATATTTACATCCATATCAAGTGAACGTTGTAGGAATTACAGCCCTTTTTATACATAGTCCCCCCAATTTTAGGGGCTCAAAAATAATTGGACAAATTAACATAATCATAGATTAAATTGTCATTTTTTTATACTTGGTTGCATATCCTTTGCATGCCATGACTTCCTGATGTCCGTGACCTATCAACACCATCAGAGTCTGGATATCTTATTTTCAGGTTGTCCTACAAGCGATACTAAAACTCTTTGCATTTGAATGGATCTCTATGGGAATTGGGGGGGTACTAAACATGACCACTTTCATTCACGGACAGTGCGCATCATAAATGGAAATCCAGGAAATCCAGCTATATCTCTTTACAAATAACAATATTTGGGGTTCCTATATGATGTAGTGTTTCAGCAACACTGGTTTACCAGATACCAATGAAACATATCAAGACTAACAAGGACCCAAAGGTGCTCAATTGAATTTTGAAGTTGCTCAGCACTCCCCATCAAACATCAAGGCACTCAATGTTGGCTAATTCACTGATTTTACAGTTATTGATGACATATCTTTCTATGTTGCGGTTAAATATATGTTTAATACCTGTCAATTTTGTTTTCTTTTTTGTGATGGTCATAATTTAGAAGCAGAAACAAATTTTGCTCAGAGGGGGTGTACTCATTTGCAACATGGCTTTTTTAAATGTTGGTTAAAAAAAAACATGCTTTCCTGTTTAGCATTGCAGTATTGCAGTGTTGCTGAAACACTGCATAATATAGGAACCCCAAATCTTTTTTATTTGTAAAGCGATAAAGCTGGATTTCCATTTTTCAGAGAGGGTGTACTCCTTCATGATGTGCACTGTAACATTGCTGTGTCCCAAGCATGGTGCCCTAAAATTGGGGGGATTATGTATAAAAAGGGCTGTAATTCATACACTGTTCACCCGGTATGGATGTAAATACCCTTTTTTATTACAAATCTCAAATTGTGGAGTACAGAGGCAAATCAATAAATGATGGGTCTTTGTCCCAAACATTATGGAGGACACTGTATTCCTAATAATATTTAAATGTGTTTAATTTCATATCGTTTGTTCTCTGCAGGTTTCTGCCTCTGCTGCTTGACTTTGCCTGACAGTCCTCGATTGATTGTTCTCGGTATGCATGTGTATGTTTAATTTAACTTTTCCTTGAGCATGTGGCCACACCACAGGCCTTCCCTGTCCTCACTGCTATGCTATGTGTCAACCCCATCCCAACCTGTTCTCTCCCCTACAGAACTGGCTTCCGCAGGCGAGGCCCCCCGCGGCGACGGAACCTCTCCAACCTTCGCTATCCCTCACTGACCCCCCTGTGACGACTTCACGGTCGCAGGAGGGCTATGGAACTGCCAGTCTGCTACGCGGAAGGCTGACTTCATTTCGGCCTACGCGTCCCTCTTCTCTCTACGTTTCCTTGCCCTCACTGAGACCTGGATCACACCAGGCAACACTGCAACCCCTGCAGCCCTCTCCTCCTCCTTCTCCTTCTCTCACGCCCCCCGCCCGTCTGGCCGTGGTGGGGGCACAGGTTTGCTGATCTCCCCCTCCTGGAAATTCTCTGTTCTCCCGCTACCGAATGCATGAGCTTCTTCGTTCACTGTGGAGCCCAAGCGTTCCTTTTATTTGCCCCAGGCATTTAAAAGTCCTTAAATGTTAGGCTGCGTGTGCACAAAACGCCTGCGAGGGCATGCATTTCTTAGAATGAATGTCAATATTACTAGTAATAGCGGTGGTGCTTGATTATTGGCGAATTTGACGGATGATGCACACACCTGCTGCCGAATGCAGGAGCGTATGCATCCTACCCCAAATTCCTCGTCAACACACTTTCCCTCACGTCACATCCTTACTAGGTTTAGACTTCCAACTACTCTCAGTAAAGCAATACAATGCCTCCTCCTAGTGGTCAGAATACACTCAACCTGTAACATCTATTATTGAACACAACAAATGTAATGCCAAAAAAACGTAGTATGGTAGCTTTACACATGGTATAAACTAATTGCATGCCATGAAACGAGAAGGAACTATTTTTTTCTTGATAAAATCATTGTTGTTTTCATGGAACTAACGACCAGAGGTTTTTGCTTAACAACGGTGCAAATGGAACTGCCAACCAGAGTGTCTGCATAACGACGGTCCAATTAGAACTACGAACCAGAGTTTTGCTTGACACAACGGCAAAATAATATGCCCAAACGCCCGCAGAAGAACATTTCACTTTCAGCTGATTAAATCTATAAAAATCAATAAATATAAAAAAAAACCATATATATAGTCATTGTTGGTACACGGTAACGGTATAAAATTGATGTGAAATTACAGGGAAATTCCTACAGTAACCTGCTGTTTTATTGATATACAGCACATTGCAGGGGACAGAACAGCATTGTGGGCGTTTTGCTCTTAACTGCATATCACCGTTTGAATTTGCAGTAATTAACTGGAAATTGCAAAGGATATTGGGAGGTTAGTAGTGGCGGCAGAGAATTTGCTAACAAAGCAATGCCAAGTTTCGAGTGTCACACCTAATAGGCTAGGCGAATTTAAAAGTAATTATATTACAATTTGTTCGTTTTTTATTTCCAACAGAATACGTTGATCTGTATTTCACATTAATCTTCTTGTTCTTTTCCAAGGCAACCCTGTATTTCGAATATTTTTTGTTGCAGCTGGCTAGAGAGTCGCTGGATTGCGCAGGTAGGCTACGTGCGTTTCGAATTCATTAAACTAGTTAGTATCATAACGGCCAATCATTCGCCAGCGATAGCTTAGTATGAAAGCATGTTTCCATGTCAGTATTGTGGTCACCAATGCTTAACGAAGTATATCTTATTTCACTGCCGTAGTTTCCAGTTAGCTTGGGTGTGTTCAGAAACGATAACATTAAACGTAGTTGTAATACAAAAAAATACGAAAATGAAGGTTGCGAAGTAGCTAGCTTCATGTGATTTAAAGCTCTGGTAGTAGCAGCTAGCTAAGTTGGGTAGCTATAGCAACTCGCGGCTAAACAGGCAAATGTGTATAATTGATGTGTGGGGGGTAGGCCGGGCTAACAGCAGGGCTGTTTCCTGCTTTGTGACTGTGGTGGTAGACGAACCAGGCAGTTCGCCACATAGCAAGCTGAAAATATATTGAAGCGGGGACAATGTGATGTAACGTTAGCTAGAAGGGCATCTGAAAATTCTCCGGTTTGTGTGTTCTGAAAGTGTATCTCCTGTGTAATCGCATATCAAAGCCACATCGGCGTTCTCTTTGTTTAACGTTACTTAAAACGAGTGTATGTCGTGGTACCTTTTATTAGAAAGCTAACGTAACTAGCTAGCTAGCTAGTGCTGCGAGGAAATGTCAGTGGGTGAGTTTAGAAGCACTGCAAGATATGAGTAGTAAATTGAGTGAGCTAATGGTGGCTAATTCTACTTCCAGTTAATCAGAATCTTGATATGCTGACAGAATGAGAACAGATTGACAATTGATATGGGCTTTCACCAAGTTTATTTAACAGAATAAATGGAAGGTTACAAGTGTTATACAATTTAGATGTTCACAGTGTATACTATGTCTTAATAATCTGAATGTACAGACCACTGATGAGACTTTTGGCTTTGTGTTGCAAGGCCGGGTTTTTTTTTTTTTTTTTTTTTGTTGTTGGATTTGAACTGCTGTGCTGGATCCTGGATTTGTCCGCCCCTGCTTGCCTTCCCTGGAGAGCTACAGCGGCGCGCGGACTGGCGAGCCACCCATGTAAGGGGCGACATGGCTCAGGAGGTAAGAGTGATTGTCTGGCAGTCGGAGGGTTGCCGGTTCAAACCTCGGCCTGGGCGCGTCAAAGTGTCCTTGAGCAAGACACCTAACCCCTAACTGCTCTGGCGAATGAGAGGCATCAATTGTAAAGCGCTTTGGATAAAAGCGCTATATAAATGCAGTCCATTTATGTGATCGACCTGCAATTTTAAAGAGAAGGAAAGAGTTCAATTGTCCCTTCTACAATGGTGGTAGGACAAGTGTTTGAATTCTACAAACTGGAACTCAGCAACAAGTGGTCCAACAACCACACGGACTAAACTGATTTGCAGTTAGTGTTTTAGAAAAGTGTTTTGGTGTTACAGTGTGATAAGTTTCCTTTGCATAGGTACTTTCAGTAGTACTACACAAGGGTTTTTGGTTTCAAAATAAAACTGTTGGTTTTAAAATAAAAGCCCTAAAGTCTAATTAGTGACAAATTATACTAAAACCAAACAACTAATAATAGGGATTAACCGAAACACATCAAAGAAATACTAAAAGTATGGTTAAGGTATAGAAATGGGAAAATAGTCAAAAATTAGTGGAACCAGAGAAAATATAAATACTGACACAAAGTAAAAGGTTTTGGGACCAACTTGTACACTTTGGCACGGCGCAGGTCTGTCACCACAGGGGCAAAGCCAAACACAGGCCCTGCAGATAGCTATGGCTGCACAATAGTGAAGTCAAGGCTGTTCTGACCCGAAGCAATACCAGTGTGGCAGCTCCATATGTTCTGCTGGTGCTGATGGCTCACTTCAAACAGCAGAGTGATGCGCTGATACTGGAAACAGATGTAAGTATAAAGCCATTTCATTGCTCTCTGTGATTTCCTGTAAACAAATTAAAGTAAATATACAGTGCAGTCTGTATGTGTTTGGACAGAGACACATTTTTTTGTTGTTTTCATTCTGTTCTCCAACAAACAAACAGTTGACATAAAACAGTCACAATGTGGTTAAAGTGCAGACTTTCAGCTTTGATTTGACCATATTTACATCCATATCAAGTGAACGTTGTAGGAATTACAGCCCTTTTTATACATAGTCCCCCCAATTTTAGGGGCTCAAAAAATAATTGGACAAATTAACATAATCATAGATTAAATTGTCATTTTTTTATACTTGGTTGCATATCCTTTGCATGCCATGACTTCCTGATGTCCGTGACCTATCAACACCATCAGAGTCTGGATATCTTATTTTCAGGTTGTCCTACAAGCGATACTAAAACTCTTTGCATTTGAATGGATCTCTATGGGAATTGGGGGGTACTAAACATGACCACTTTCATTCACGGACAGTGCGCATCATAAATGGAAATCCAGGAAATCCAGCTATATCTCTTTACAAATAACAATATTTGGGGTTCCTATATGATGTAGTGTTTCAGCAACACTGGTTTACCAGATACCAATGAAACATATCAAGACTAACAAGGACCCAAAGGTGCTCAATTGAATTTTGAAGTTGCTCAGCACTCCCCATCAAACATCAAGGCACTCAATGTTGGCTAATTCACTGATTTTACAGTTATTGATGACATATCTTTCTATGTTGCGGTTAAATATATGTTTAATACCTGTCAATTTTGTTTTCTTTTTTGTGATGGTCATAATTTAGAAGCAGAAACAAATTTTGCTCAGAGGGGGTGTACTCATTTGCAACATGGCTTTTTTAAATGTTGGTTAAAAAAAACATGCTTTCCTGTTTAGCATTGCAGTATTGCAGTGTTGCTGAAACACTGCATAATATAGGAACCCCAAATCTTTTTTATTTGTAAAGCGATAAAGCTGGATTTCCATTTTTCAGAGAGGGTGTACTCCTTCATGATGTGCACTGTAACATTGCTGTGTCCCAAGCATGGTGCCCTAAAATTGGGGGGGGATTATGTATAAAAAGGGCTGTAATTCATACACTGTTCACCCGGTATGGATGTAAATACCCTTTTTTATTACAAATCTCAAATTGTGGAGGACAGAGGCAAATCAATAAATGATGGGTCTTTGTCCCAAACATTATGGAGGACACTGTATTCCTAATAATATTTAAATGTGTTTAATTTCATATCGTTTGTTCTCTGCAGGTTTCTGCCTCTGCTGCTGACGTTGAGAGGTCCTTGACTTTGCCTGACAGTCCTCGATTGATTGTTCTCGGTATGCATGTGTATGTTTAATTTAACTTTTCCTTGAGCATGTGGCCACACCACAGGCCTTCCCTGTCCTCACTGCTATGCTATGTGTCAACCCCATCCCAACCTGTTCTCTCCCCTACAGAACTGGCTTCCGCAGGCGAGGCCCCCCCGCGGCGACGGAACCTCTCCAACCTTCGCTATCCCTCACTGACCCCCCTGTGACGACTTCACGGTCGCAGGAGGGCTATGGAACTGCCAGTCTGCTACGCGGAAGGCTGACTTCATTTCGAGAATTTGCTAACAAAGCAATGCCAAGTTTCGAGTGTCACACCTAATAGGCTACGCGAATTTAAAAGTAATTATATTACAATTTGTTCGTTTTTTATTTCCAACAGAATACGTTGATCTGTATTTCACATTAATCTTCTTGTTCTTTTCCAAGGCAACCCTGTATTTCGAATATTTTTTTTGTTGCAGCTGGCTAGAGAGTCGCTGGATTGCGCAGGTAGGCTACGTGCGTTTTGAATTCATTAAACTAGTTAGTATCATAACGGCCAATCATTCGCCAGCGATTGCTTAGTATGAAAGCATGTTTCCATGTCAGTATTGTGGTCACCAATGCTTAACGAAGTATATCTTATTTCACTGCCGTAGTACCAGTTAGCTTGGGTGTGTTCAGAAACAATAACATTAAACGTAATTGTAATACAAAAAAATACGAAAATGAAGGTTGCGAAGTAGCTAGCTTCATGTGATTTAAAGCTCTGGTAGTAGCAGCTAGCTAAGTTGGGTAGCTATAGACGCTTTCATCGGATGCACGCGCGCTGCCGAGGTTATGCGCTTGGCCCTAAGTTAACTTCCGTGTTTGTTTATTATTGGGTTTGTGTTTACTGGCTAATATGGCACTGATTACAAACGGAGTGAAACTTAAACTGATGAGCAGACTGACGTTGGGCTCAGGTTGTTGTGCTGTGGGGTACAACTTGGAACAAATGCCATTTCGAAAATTTGTAAAAATACATTATTTCACTTTGTAACCCCACTAGGGAATTGTGAAACGAATTGCTTGAATCCCTGCGATTATTATAGCTAGCCTAATGCTTGCCCATTGTTACTTCGTATTTTTGAGAAATAACTGCACATCGTTACCTATTAAAATGTAAGTCCTGTAAAAATACACATAAACTGTATAAAATAAATAAACCAACATCATCCATACACATTTACGAATACAGGCGATATCAACTTTAAGACAAGCAACACGCTCGTAATTATCTCATCGTGACCCATTAAAGCCAATGGCGCAGATGTTGCTTCATACTTTCAAACTGCTTTCCCAACAGCTATTTTGCGTCCTGCGACTTGAGTTAGAACAGCGAATATGTACGGATTCCTGGACGTGCTGATAGGGACCACCCTTATTCATATTAACCTCAAATACGCAAGACAGGACACTTATACAGTATGCTAGCAAATTTGTTAAGTTCCATTCATTTATATAGGGTTGTGGATACACATCCCCTTAGCAACCAAAAGCTAGCACTGGACCACCTCTGACTTATTTGCCGGCACAGAAAAAAAATCGTGAAAGTGTTGAAAAAATAACCACGGGAGGATAACAAGGACATTTTATCCTACTTAACTAGGTACAGGTTGTTACCGATATTTCACCTATTTCATATATAGTTGCAAATCAGTTTATGTTTTCCTGTCTGTCGAACGAAGGTGGTCGAATAGGTGCTCTCACTGTAGCACTGACTTTGTTTCAGGTAACAAACTCATGATAAGCGATATCTAATAACTAGCTGACCAGTAACAAGCCTTCAATAGTTATGAACAATTAGCTAACTAAATTGATTGTAGCTAGCTAGCTAGCTAAACGTAGCTAACATTGTATAAATTATACACAGAAACGTTAGATCAATGCTAGTAGTTGATACGCTATAGCTACGTTTTAAAACGAATGTTCTGATACCTGTTTCCAATGACTTGACAATGTTACATTGCCTGATCATTTTTTGTTGTGGTAACCTAGCAAGATGACCCAAACTATTAGAGCCACGATGTTTTTCCATCAATGCATGCTATACAAATAAATACCTATAGTAATTGCATTGGCTACACATGCTGCCCAGCGCTAGCCCCATTTTGTGTCTCATGCAATCATCGTTTTTTAAGCAATGTAATAGAAAGAGTGCACTTTTTACACAAGAATGTGCATGTAACCAGAATAGTTATGTATTATGCAAGGAATGTATGATGCTCCGCAAGGTGCAATACTGTCAACAGTTATCTGTTTCTGTCGCTTGTTTTTCTGGTAGTGTAATGTTATCGCATTTCAGTTTGGCCAAGTAACGGTTTCTTTTCTTCGACTGGTAACCCCAAATAATACTGGCTTGACAGTTTTAACTAGCTAGCTTTACTTGTTATTTATTTTGCTTGTTATCAGAAATAGTCTAAAGGGACTCCGTTGTTACTGATTGTTTGCGGAAGTCTGCCGGAAGTTAAGTTAGGGCCAGAACAACGCACATGCGCAGTAACGTTTGTTTATGTTGTTACCGTTGAAAGCGTCTATAGCAACTCGCGGCTAAACAGGCAAATGTGTATAATTGATGTGTGGGGGGTAGGCCGGGCTAACAGCAGGGCTGTTTCCTGCTTTGTGACTGTGGTGGTAGACGAACCAGGCAGTTCGCCACATAGCAAGCTGAAAATATATTGAAGCGGGGACAATGTGATGTAACGTTAGCTAGAAGGGCATCTGAAAATTCTCCGGTTGTGTTCTGAAAGTGTATCTCCTGTGTAATCGCATATCATATCACCTGGAACACCCTAGCAACCACATAGCAACACCCTAGCAACCACCTGAAACACCCTAACAACCACCTAAAACACCCTAGCAACCACATAGCAACGCCATAGCAACCACCTAAAACACCATAGCAACCATCTTAAAAACCCTAGCAACCACATAGCAACACCCTAGCAACCACATAGCAACGCCCTAGCAACCAACTGGAACACCCTAGCAACCACATAGCAACGCCATAGCAACCTCTAAAACACCATAGCAACGCCATAGCAACCACCTTACACACCCTAGCAACCACATAGCAACGCCATAGCAACCACCTAAAACACCATAGCAACACCCTAGCAACCACCTTAAACACCCTAGCAACAACATAGCAACGCCATAGCAACCACCTAAAACACCATAGCAACCACATAGCAACGCCATAGCAACCACCTAAAACACCATAGCAACCAACATAGCAACACCATAGCAACCACATAGCAACACCCTAGCAACCACATAGCAACACCCTAGCAACCAACTGGAAAACCCTAGCAACCACATAGCAACGCCATAGCAACCACCTTACACACCCTAGCAACCACATAGCAACGCCATAGCAACCACCTAAAACACCCTAGCAACCACATAGCAACGCCATAGCAACCACTTAAAACACCCTAGCAACCATCTTAAACACCCTAGCAACCACATAGCAACGCCATAGCAACCACTTGGAACACCCTAGCAACCACATAGCAACACCCTAGCAACCACCTGGAACACCCTAGCAACGCCATAGCAACCACCTAAAACACCATAGCAACCACATAGCAACGCCATAGCAACCACTTGGAACACCCTAGCAACCACATAGCAACACCCTAGCAACCACCTGGAACACCCTAGCAACACATAGCAACCTCTAAAACACCACTAGCAACGCCATAGCAACCACCTTACACACCCTAGCAACCACATAGCAACGCCATAGCAACCACCTGGAACACCATAGCAACCACCTGAAACACCCTAGCAACCACCTTAAACACCCTAGCAACCTCATAGCAACGCCATAGCAACCACTTGGAACACCCTAGCAACCACATAGCAACACCCTAGCAACCACCAGGAACACCCTAGCAACCACATAGCAACGCCATAGCAACCACCTAAAACACCATAGCAACCACATAGCAACACCCTAGCAACCAACTGGAAAACCCTAGCAACCACATAGCAACGCCATAGCAACCTCTAAAACACCATAGCAACGCCATAGCAACCATCTTACACACACTAGCAACCACATAGCAACGCCATAGCAACCACCTAAACACCATAGCAACCACATAGCAACACCCTAGCAACCACATAGCAACCCATAGCAACCACTTGGAACACCCTAGCAACCACCTGGAACACCCTAGCAACCACATAGCAACGCCATAGCAACCACCATTTAAAACACCCTAGCAACCATCTTAAACACCCTAGCAACCACATAGCAACGCCATAGCAACCACTTAGAACACCCTAGCAACCACCTGGAACACCCTAGCAACCACATAGCAACGCCATAGCAACCACCTGGAACACCATAGCAACCACATAGCAACACCCTAGCAACCACCTGGAACACCCTAGCAACCACATAGCAACGCCATAGCAACCACTTGGAACACCCTAGCAACCACATAGCAACACCCTAGCAACCACCTGGAACACCCTAGCAACCAACTTAAACACCCTAGCAACCTCATAGCAACGCCATAGCAACCACTTGGAACACCCTAGCAACCACATAGCAACACCCTAGCAACCACATAGCAACGCCATAGCAACCACCTAAAACACCATAGCAACCACATAGCAACCACCTTACACACCCTAGCAACCACATAGCAACGCCATAGCAACCTCTATAACAGCATAGCAACGCCATAGCAACCACCTTACACACCCTAGCAACCACATAGCAACGCCATAGCAACCACCTAAACACCATAGCAAACCCCATAGCAACACCCTAGCAACCACATAGCAACGCCATAGCAACCACTTGGAACACCCTAGCAACCGCCTGGAACACCCTAGCAACCACAAAGCAACGCCATAGCAACCACCTAAAACACCCTAGCAACCACATAGCAACGCCATAGCAACCACCTAAAACACCCTAGCAACCACATAGCAACGCCATAGCAACCACCTAAAACACCATAGCAACCACATAGCAACGCCCTAGCAACCACCTTAAACACCCTAGCAACCACATAGCAACGCCATAGCAACCACCTGGAACACCCTAGCAACCACATAGCAACGCCATAGCAACCACCTAAAACACCATAGCAACGCCATAGCAACACCCTAGCAACCACCAGGAAAACCCTAGCAACCACATAGCAACGCCATAGCAACCACTTAAAACACCCTAGCAACCATCTTAAACACCCTAGCAACCACATAGCAACCTCTAAAACACCATAGCAACGCCATAGCAACCACTTGGGACACCCTAGCAACCACATAGCAACGCCATAGCAACCACCTAAAACACCATAGCAACCACATAGCAACACCCTAGCAACCAACTGGAAAACTTTAGCAACCACATAGCAACGCCATAGCACCCCTAAAACACCATAGCAACGCCATAGCAACCACCTTACACACCCTAGCAACCACATAGCAACGCCATAGCAACCACCTAAAACACCATAGCAACCATAGCAACACCCTAGCAACACCCCTAGCAACCACATAGCAACGCCATAGCAACCACTTGGAACACCCTAGCAACAACATAGCAACGCCATAGCAACCACCTAAAACACCCTAGCAACCACATAGCAACACCATAGCAACCACCTAAAACACCATAGCAACCACATAGCAACGCCCTAGCAACCACCTTAAACACCCTAGCAACCACATAGCAACGCCATCGCAACCACCTGGAACACCCTAGCAACCACATAGCAACGCCATAGCAACCACCTAAAACACCATAGCAACGCATAGCAACACCCTAGCAACCACCTGGAACACCCTAGCAACCACATAGCAACGCCATAGCAACCACTTAAAACACCCTAGCAACCATCTTAAACACCCTAGCAACCACATAGCAACCTCTAAACACCATAGCAACGCCATAGCAACCACCTTACAACACCCTAGCAACCACATAGCAACACCATAGCAACCACTTAAAACACCCTAGCAACCACATAGCAACGCCATAGCAACCATTTAAAACACCCTAGCAACCATCTTTAACACCCTAGCAACCACATAGCAACGCCATAGCAACCACTTAGAACACCCTAGCAACCACCTGGAACACCCTAGCAACCCCATAGCAACACCCTAGCAACCACATAGCAACGCCATAGCAACCACTTGGAACACCCTAGCAACCGCCTGGAACACCCTAGCAACCACAAAGCAACGCCATAGCAACCACCTAAAACACCTAGCAACCACATAGCAACACCATAGCAACCACCTAAACACCATAGCAACCACATAGCAACGCCATAGCAACCACCTAAAACACCATAGCAACCACATAGCAACCACCTTAAACACCCTAGCAACCACATAGCAACGCTATAGCAACCACCTAAAACACCCTAGCAACCACATAGCAACGCCATAGCAACCACCTAAAACACCATAGCAACCACATAGCAACGCCCTAGCAACCACCTTAAACACACTAGCAACCACATAGCAACGCCATAGCAACCACCTGGAACACCCTAGCAACCACATAGCAACGCCATAGCAACCACCTAAAACACCATAGCAACGCCATAGCAACACCCTAGCAACCACCAGGAAAACCCTAGCAACCACATAGCAACGCCATAGCAACCACTTAAAACACCCTAGCAACCTCTAAAACACCATAGCAACGCCATAGCAACCACTTGGGACACCCTAGCAACCACATAGCAACGCCATAGCAACCACCTAAAACACCATAGCAACCACATAGCAACACCCTAGCAACCAACTGGAAAACTTTAGCAACCACATAGCAACGCCATAGCAACCTCTAAAACACCATAGCAACGCCATAGCAACCACCTTACACACCCTAGCAACCACATAGCAATGCCATAGCAACCACCTAAACACCATAGCAACCACATAGCAACACCCTAGCAAC
The DNA here is from genome assembly GCA_025169545.1 of Anguilla japonica. Classification (NCBI taxonomy): domain Eukaryota; kingdom Metazoa; phylum Chordata; class Actinopteri; order Anguilliformes; family Anguillidae; genus Anguilla; species Anguilla japonica. The sequence goes on along the minus strand of JANEZO010000076.1, from coordinate 77,400 downwards.
CACATAGCAACGCCATAGCAACCACTTGGAACACCCTAGCAACAACATAGCAACGCCATAGCAACCACCTAAAACACCCTAGCAACCACATAGCAACACCATAGCAACCACCTAAAACACCATAGCAACCACATAGCAACCACCTTAAACACCCTAGCAACCACATAGCAACGCTATAGCAACCACCTAAAACACCCTAGCAACCACATAGCAACGCCATAGCAACCACCTAAAACACCATAGCAACCACATAGCAACGCCCTAGCAACCACCTTAAACACCCTAGCAACCACATAGCAACGCCATAGCAACCACCTGGAACACCCTAGCAACCACATAGCAATGCCATAGCAACCACCTAAACACCATAGCAACCACATAGCAACACCCTAGCAACCACCTAAAACACCCTAGCAACCACATAGCAACACCCTAGCAACCACCTGGAACACCCTAGCAACCAACTTAAAGACCCTAGCAACCACATAGCAACGCCATAGCAACCACCTAAAACACCATAGCAACCACCTTAAACACCCTAGCAACCACATAGCAACGCCATAGCAACCACCTAAAACACCATAGCAACCACATAGCAACCACCTTAAACACCCTAGCAACCACATAGCAACGCTATAGCAACCACCTAAAACACCCTAGCAACCACATAGCAACCACCTAAAACACCATAGCAACCACATAGCAACGCCCTAGCAACCACCTGGAACACCCTAGCAACCACATAGCAACGCCATAGCAACCACCTGGAACACCCTAGCAACCACATAGCAACGCCATAGCAACCACCTAAAACACCATAGCAACCACTCAGCAACACCCTAGCAACCACCTGGAACACCCTAGCAACCACATAGCAACGCCATAGCAACCACTTGAAACACCCTAGCAACCATCTTAAACACCCTAGCAACCACATAGCAACCTCTAAAACACCATAGCAACGCCATAGCAACCACCTTACACACCCTAGCAACCACATACCAACACCATAGCAACCACTTAAAACACCCTAGCAACCACATAGCAACGCCATAGCAACCATTTAAAACACCCTAGCAACCATCTTTAACACCCTAGCAACCACATAGCAACGCCATAGCAACCACTTAGAACACCCTAGCAACCACCTGGAACACCCTAGCAACCACATAGCAACGCCATAGCAACCACTTAAAACACCCTACCAACCACCTTAAACACCCTAGCAACCACATAGCAACGCCATAGCAACCACTTGGAACACCCTAGCAACCACATAGCAACACCCTAGCAACCACCTGGAACACCCTAGCAACCATCTTAAACACCCTAGCAACCACATAGCAACGCCATAGCAACCACTTAGAACACCCTAGCAACCACCTTACACACCCTAGCAACCACATAGCAATGCCATAGCAACCACCTAAACACCATAGCAACCACATAGCAACACCCTAGCAACCACATAGCAACGCCATAGCAACCACTTGGAACACCCTAGCAACAACATAGCAACACCCTAGCAACCACCTGGAACACCCTAGCAACCACATAGCAACGCCATAGCAACCACTTAGAACACCCTAGCAGCCATCTTAAACACCCTAGCAACAACATAGCAACGCCATAGCAACCACCTACACACCACACCCTAGCAACCACATAGCAACGCCATAGCAACCACCTAAAACACCATAGCAACCACATAGCAACACCCTAGCAACCACCTGGAACACCCTAGCAACCACATAGCAACGCCATAGCAACCACTTGGAACACCCTAGCAACCACATAGCAACACCCTAGCAACCACCTGGAACACCCTAGCAACCAACTTAAAGACCCTAGCAACCACATAGCAACGCCATAGAAACCACTTAAAACACCATAGCAACCACCTTAAACACCCTAGCAACCACATAGCAACGCCATAGCAACCACCTAAAACACCATAGCAACCACATAGCAACGCCATAGCAACCACCTAAAACACCATAGCAACCACATAGCAAACGCCATAGCAACCACCTAAAACACCGTAGCAACCACAACATAGCACACATAGCAACCACCTTAAACACCCTAGCAACCACATAGCAACGCTATAGCAACCACCTAAAACCCCTAGCAACCACATAGCAACCACCTAAAACACCATAGCAACCACATAGCAACGCCATAGCAACCACCTAAAACACCGTAGCAACCACATAGCAACCACCTTAAACACCCTAGCAACCACATAGCAACGCTATAGCAACCACCTAAAACACCCTAGCAACCACATAGCAACCACCTAAAACACCATAGCAACCACATAGCAACGCCCTAGCAACCACCTTAAACACCCTAGCAACCACATAGCAACGCCATAGCAACCACCTTACACACCCTAGCAACCACATAGCAACGCCATAGCAACCACCTAAAACACCATAGCAACCACCTTAAACACCCTAGCAACCACATAGCAACGCCATAGCAACCACCTTACACACCCTAGCAACCACATAGCAACGCTATAGCAACCACCTAAAACACCCTAGCAACCACATAGCAACGCCATAGCAACCACCTAAAACACCATAGCAACCACATAGCAACGCCCTAGCAACCACCTTAAACACCCTAGCAACCACATAGCAACGCCATAGCAACCACCTGGAACACCCTAGCAACCACATAGCAACGCCATAGCAACCACCTAAAACACCATAGCAACCACATAGCAACACCCTAGCAACCACCTGGAACACCTTAGCAACCACATAGCAACGCCATAGCAACCACTTAAACACCCTAGCAACCATCTTAAACACCCGAGCAACCACATAGCAACCTCTAAAACACCATAGCAACGCCATAGCAACCACCTTACACACCCTAGCAACCACATAGCAACGCCATAGCAACCACCTAAAACACCATAGCAACCACATAGCAACACCCTAGCAACCACCTGCAACACCCTAGCAACCACATAGCAACACCCTAGCAACCACCTGGAACACCTTAGCAACCAACTTAAACACCCTAGCAACCACCTAAAACACCATAGCAACCAGATAGCAACACCCTAGCAACCAACTGGAACACCCTAGCAACCACATAGCAACGCCATAGCAACCACCTAAAACACCATAGCAACCACATAGCAACGCCATAGCAACCAACTTAAACACCCTAGCAACCACATAGCAACGCCATAGCAACCACCTAAAACACCATAGCAACCACATAGCAACACCCTAGCAACCACCTGGAACACCCTAGCAACCACTTAAACACCCTAGCAACCACATAGCAACGCCATAGCAACCACCTAAAACACCATAGCAACCACATAGCAACACCCTAGCAACCACCTGGAACACCCTAGCAACCACATAGCAACGCCATAGCAACCACTTGAAACACCCTAGCAACCATCTTAAACACCCTAGCAACCACATAGCAACCCTAGCACACCACTAGCAACGCCATAGCAACCACCTTAAACACCCTAGCAACCACATAGCAACGCCATAGCAACCACCTGGAACACCCTAGCAACCACATAGCAACGCCATAGCAACCACCTAAAACACCATAGCAACCACATAGCAACGCCATAGCAACCACCTAAAACACCCTAGCAACCACATAGCAACGCCATAGCAACCACCTAAAACACCCTAGCAACCACATAGCAACCACCTAAAACACCCTAGCAACCACATAGCAACACCATAGCAACCACCTAAAACACCATAGCAACCACATAGCAACCACCTTAAACACCCTAGCAACCACATAGCAACGCTATAGCAACCACCTAAAACACCCTAGCAACCACATAGCAACGCCATAGCAACCACCTAAAACACCATAGCAACCACATAGCAACGCCCTAGCAACCACCTTAAACACCCTAGCAACCACATAGCAACGCCATAGCAACCACCTGGAACACCCTAGCAACCATATAGCAACGCCATAGCAACCACCTAAAACACCATAGCAACGCCATAGCAACACCCTAGCAACCACCTGGAACACCCTAGCAACCACATAGAAACGCCATAGCAACCACTTAAAAAACACCCTAGCAACCATCTTAAACAAACCCTAGCAACCACATAGCAACCTCTAAACACAGCACATAGCAACGCCATAGCAACCACACTTACACACCCTAGCAACCACATAGCAACACCATAGCAACCACTTAAAACACCCTAGCAACCACATAGCAACGCCATAGCAACCATTTAAAACACCCTAGCAACCATCTTTAACACCCTAGCAACCACATAGCAACGCCATAGCAACCACTTAGAACACCCTAGCAACCACCTGGAACACCCTAGCAACCACATAGCAACGCCATAGCAACCACTTAAAACACCCTAGCAACCACCTTAAACACCCTAGCAACCACATAGCAACGCCATAGCAACCACTTGGAACACCCTAGCAACCACATAGCAACACCCTAGCAACCACCTGGAACACCCTAGCAACCATCTTAAACACCCTAGCAACCACATAGCAACGCCATAGCAACCACTTAGAACACCCTAGCAACCACCTTACACACCCTAGCAACCACATAGCAACGCCATAGCAACCACCTAAACACCATAGCAACCACCATAGCAACACCCTAGCAACCACATAGCAACGCCATAGCAACCACTTGGAAACACCCTAGCAACACATAGCAAACACCCTAGCAACCACCTGGAACACCCTAGCAACCACATAGCAACGCCATAGCAACCACTTAGAACACCCTAGCAGCCATCTTAAACACCCTAGCAACAACATAGCAACGCCATAGCAACCACCTTACACACCCTAGCAACCACATAGCAACGCCATAGCAACCACCTAAAACACCATAGCAACCACATAGCAACACCCTAGCAACCACCTGGAGCACCCTAGCAACCACATAGCAACGCCATAGCAACCACTTGGAACACCCTAGCAACCACATAGCAACACCCTAGCAACCACCTGGAACACCCTAGCAACCAACTTAAAGACCCTAGCAACCACATAGCAACGCCATAGAAACCACTTAAAACACCATAGCAACCACCTTAAACACCCTAGCAACCACATAGCAACGCCATAGCAACCACCTAAAACACCATAGCAACCACATAGCAACGCCATAGCAACCACCTAAAACACCATAGCAACCACATAGCAACGCCATAGCAACCACCTAAAACACCGTAGCAACCACATAGCAACCACCTTAAACACCCTAGCAACCACATAGCAACGCTATAGCAACCACCTAAAACACCCTAGCAACCACATAGCAACCACCTAAAACACCATAGCAACCACATAGCAACGCCATAGCAACCACCTAAAACACCGTAGCAACCACATAGCAACCACCTTAAACACCCTAGCAACCACATAGCAACGCTATAGCAACCACCTAAAACACCCTAGCAACCACATAGCAACCACCTAAAACACCATAGCAACCACATAGCAACGCCCTAGCAACCACCTTAAACACCCTAGCAACCACATAGCAAGGCCATAGCAACCACCTTACACACCCTAGCAACCACATAGCAACGCCATAGCAACCACCTAAAACACCATAGCAACCACCTTAAACACCCTAGCAAACCACATAGCAACCACATAGCAACGCCATAGCAACCACCTTACACACCCTAGCAACCACATAGCAACGCCATAGCAACCACCTAAAACACCCTAGCAACCACATAGCAACGCCATAGCAACCACCTAAAACACCATAGCAACCACATAGCAACGCCATAGCAACCACCTTAAACACCCCCTAGCAACCACATAGCAACGCCATAGCAACCACCTGGAACACCCTAGCAACCACATAGCAACGCCATAGCAACCACCTAAAACACCATAGCAACCACATAGCAACACCCTAGCAACCACCTGGAACACACCATAGCAACCACATAGCAACGCCATAGCAACCACTTAACACCCTAGCAACCATCTTAAAACCCCGAGCAACCACATAGCAACCTCTAAAACACCATAGCAACCCCCTAGCAACCCCTTACACACCATAGCAACCACCTAAAACACACATAGCAACCACATAGCAACACCCTAGCAACCACCTGCAACACCCTAGCAACCACATAGCAACACCCTAGCAACCACCTGGAACACCTTAGCAACCAACTTAAACACCCTAGCAACCACCTAAAACACCATAGCAACCAGATAGCAACACCCTAGCAACCAACTGGAACACCCTAGCAACCACATAGCAACGCCATAGCAACCACCTAAAACACCATAGCAACCACATAGCAACGCCATAGCAACCAACTTAAACACCCTAGCAACCACATAGCAACGCCATAGCAACCACCTAAAACACCATAGCAACCACATAGCAACACCCTAGCAACCACCTGGAACACCCTAGCAACCAACTTAAACACCCTAGCAACCACATAGCAACGCCATAGCAACCACCTAAAACACCATAGCAACCACATAGCAACACCCTAGCAACCACTTGGAACACCCTAGCAACCACATAGCAACGCCATAGCAACCACTTGAAACACCCTAGCAACCATCTTAAACACCCTAGCAACCACATAGCAACCTCTAAAACACCATAGCAACGCCATAGCAACCACCTTACACACCCTAGCAACCACATAGCAACGCCATAGCAACCACCTGGAACACCCTAGCAACCACATAGCAACGCCATAGCAACCACTTAAAACACCCTAGCAACCATCTTAAACACCCTAACAACCACATAGCAACGCCATAGCAACCACTTGGAACACCCTAGCAACCACATAGCAACACCCTAGCAACCACCTGGAACACCCTAGCAACCAACTTAAAGACCCTAGCAACCACATAGCAACGCCATAGCAACTACCTAAAACACCATAGCAACCACCATAAACACCCTAGCAACCACCTAGCAACACCATAGCAACCACCTAGAAACACCATAGCAACCACCTAAAACACCACCATAGCAACCACATAGCAACCACCTAAACACCCTAGCAACCACATAGCAACGCTATAGCAACACCCTAAAACACCATAGCAACCACATAGCAACCACCTAAAACACCATAGCAACCACATAGCAACGCCCTAGCAACCACCTGGAACACCCTAGCAACCACATAGCAACGCCATAGCAACCACCTAAAACACCATAGCAACCACATAGCAACACACTAGCAACCACCTGGAACACCCTAGCAACCACATAGCAACGCCATAGCAACCACCTTAAACACCCTAGCAACCACATAGCAAGGCCATAGCAACCACTTGGAACACCCTAGCAACCACATAGCAACGCCATAGCAACCACCTGGAACACCCTAGCAACCACATACACACCCTAGCAACCACATAGCAACGCCATAGCAACCACCTAAAACACCATAGCAACCACATAGCAACACCCTAGCAACCACTTGCAACACCCTAGCAACCACATAGCAACGCCATAGCAACCACTTGGAACACCCTAGCAACCACATAGCAACGCCATTGCAACCACCTAAAACACCATAGCAACCACATAGCAACACCCTAGCAACCACTTGCAACACCCTAGCAACCACATAGCAACGCCATAGCAACCACTTGGAACACCCTAGCAACCACATAGCAACACCCTAGAAACCACCTTAAACACCCTAGCAACCACATAGCAACGCCATAGCAACCACCTAAAACACCATAGCAACCACATAGCAACGCCATAGCAACCACATAGCAACGCCATAGCAACCACTTGGAACACCCTAGCAACCACATAGCAACACCCTAGAAACCACATTTAAAACACCCTAGCAACCACATAGCAACGCCATAGCAACCACCTAAAAACACCATAGCAACCACATAGCAACACCCTAGCAACCAACTGGAACACCCTAGCAACAACATAGCAACGCCATAGCAACCTCTAAAACACCATAGCAACGCCATAGCAACCACCTTAGCACACCCTAGCAACCCTAAAACACCATAGCAACGCCATAGCAACCACCTAAAACACCTATAGCAACCACATAGCAACACCCTAGCAACCACCTGCAAACACCCTAGCAACCAACATAGCAACGCCATAGCAACCACCTAGGACACCACCTTAGCAACCAACTTAAACACCCTAGCAACCACATAGCAACGCCATAGCAACCACCTAAAACACCATAGCAACCACATAGCAACGCCATAGCAACCACATAGCAACGCCATAGCAACCACTTGGAACACCCTAGCAACCACATAGCAACACCCTAGCAACCACCTGGAACACCCTAGAAACCATCTTAAGCACCCTAGCAACCACATAGCAACGCCATAGCAACCACCTAAAACACCATAGCAACCACATAGGAACACCCTAGCAACCACCTGCAACACCCTAGCAACCACATAGCAACGCCATAGCAACCACTTAAAACACCCTAGCAACCATCTTAAACACCCTAGCAACCACATAGCAACGCCATAGCAACCACTTAGAACACCCTAGCAACCACCTGGAACACCTTAGCAACCAACTTAAACACCCTAGCAACCACCTTAAACACCCTAGCAACCACATAGCAACGCCATAGCAACCACCTAAAACACCATAGGAACCACATAGCAACGCCATAGCAACCACCTAAAACACCATAGCAACCACATAGCAACCACCTTAAACACCCTAGCAACCACATAGCAACGCTATAGCAACCACCTAAAACACCCTAGCAACCACATAGCAACCACCCAAAACACCATAGCAACCACATAGCAACGCCCTAGCAACCACCTGGAACACCCTAGCAACCACATAGCAACGCCATAGCAACCACCTGGAACACCCTAGCAACCACATAGCAACGCCATAGCAACCACCTAAAACACCATAGCAACCACATAGCAACACCCTAGCAACCACCTGGAACACCCTAGCAACCACATAGCAACGCCATAGCAACCACTTAAAACACCCTACCAACCATCTTAAACACCCTAGCAACCACATAGCAACCTCTTAAACACCATAGCAACGCCATAGCAACCACATAGCAACCACCTAAAACACACCATAGCAACCACATAGCAACACCCTAGCAACCACTTGCAACACCCTAGCAACCACATAGCAACGCCATAGCAACCACTTGGAACACCCTAGCAACCACATAGCAACACCCTAGCAACCACATAGCAACGCCATAGCAACCACTTAAAACACCCTAGCAACCATCTTAAACACCCTAGCAACCACATAGCAACGCCATAGCAACCACCTGGAACACCTTAGCAACCAGCTTAAAACACCCTAGCAACCACCTAAAACACCATAGCAACCAGATAGCAACACCCTAGCAACCACCTAAAACACCATAGCAACCACATAGCAACACCCTAGCAACCAACTGGAACACCCTGGCAACCACATAGCAACCACCTAAAACACCATAGCAACCACATAGCAACGCCATAGCAACCTCCTGGAACACCTTAGCAACCAACTTAAACACCCTAGCAACCACATAGCAACGCCATAGCAACCACCTAAAACACCATAGCAACCACATAGCAACACCCTAGCAACCACCTGGAACACCCTAGCAACCACATAGCAACGCCATAGCAACCACCTAAAACACCATAGCAACCACATAGCAACACCCTAGCAACCACCTGGAACACCATAGCAACCACATAGCAACGCCATAGCAACCACCTAAAACACCCTAGCAACCACATAGCAACACCATAGCTACCACATAGCAACACCGTAGCAACCATCTGGAACACCCTAGCAACCACATAGCAACGCCATAGCAACCACTTTAAACACCCTAGCAACCATCTTAAACACCCTAGCAACCACATAGCAACGCCATAGCAACCTCCTGGAACACCTTAGCAACCAGCTTAAACACCCTAGCAACCACCTAAAACACCATAGCAACCAGATAGCAACACCCTAGCAACCACCTAAAACACCCTAGCAACCACATAGCAACACCCTAGCAACCACCTGGAACACCCTAGCAACCACTTTAAACACCCTAGCAACCACATAGCAAAGCGCCATAGCAACCACCTAAAACACCATAGCAACCACCTTAAACACCCTAGCAACCACATAGCAACGCCATAGCAACCACCTAAAACACCATAGCAACCACATAGCAACCACCTTAAACACCCTAGCAACCACATAGCAACGCTATAGCAACCACCTAAAAAACCCTAGCAACCACATAGCAACCACCTAAAACACCATAGCAACCACATAGCAACGCCCTAGCAACCACCTGGAACACCCTAGCAACCACATAGCAACGCCATAGCAACCACTTGGAACACCCTAGCAACCACATAGCAACGCCATAGCAACCACCTAAAAAACACCATAGCAACCACTCAGCAACACCCTAGCAACCACCTGGAACACCCTAGCAACCACATAGCAACGCCATAGCAACCACTTGAAACACCCTAGCAACCATCTTAAACACCCTAGCAACCACATAGCAACCTCTAAAACACCATAGCAACGCCATAGCAACCACCTTACACCACCCTAGCAACCACATAGCAACGCCATAGCAACCACTTAAAACACCATAGCAACCACATAGCAACACCCTAGCAACCACCTGGAACACCCTAGCAACCACATAGCAACGCCATAGCAACCACTTAAAACACCCTAGCAACCATCTTAAACACCCTAGCAACCACATAGCAACGCCATAGCAACCACTTGGAACACCCTAGCAACCACATAGCAACACCCTAGCAACCACCTGGAAACACCCTAGCAAACAACTTAAAGACCCTAGCAACCACATAGCAACGCCATAGCAACCACCTAAAACACCATAGCAACCACCTTAAACACCCTAGCAACCACATAGCAACGCCATAGCAACCACCTAAAACACCATAGCAACCACATAGCAACGCCATAGCAACCACCTAAAACACCATAGCAACCACATAGCAACCACCTTAAACACCCTAGCAACCACATAGCAACGCTATAGCAACCACCTAAAACACCCTAGCAACCACATAGCAACCACCTAAAACACCATAGCAACACCATAGCAACCACATAGCAACGCCATAGCAACCACCTAAAACACCATAGCAACCACATAGCAATGCCATAGCAACCACCTAAAACACCCTAGCAACCACATAGCAACCACCTAAAACACCATAGCAACCACATAGCAACGCCCTAGCAACCACCTTAAACACCCTAGCAACCACATAGCAACGCCATAGCAACCACCTTACACACCCTAGCAACCACATAGCAACGCCATAGCAACCACCTAAAACACCATAGCAACCACATAGCAACACCCTAGCAACCACCTGGAACACCCTAGCAACCCATAGCAACCACCACCTAAAACACCATAGCAACCACATAGCAACACCCTAGCAACCACCTGGAACACCATAGCAACCATAGCAAACACCCATAGCAACCACCATAGCAACCACCCTAAAACACCACATAGCAACCACATAGCAACACCCTAGCAACCACATAGCAACGCCATAGCAACCACTTGAAACACCCTAGCAACCATCTTAAACACCCTAGCAACCACATAGCAACCTCTAAAACACTATAGCAACGCCATAGCAACCACCTTAAACACCATAGCAACCACATAGGAACACCCTAGCAACCACCTGCAACACCCTAGCAACCACATAGCAACGCCATAGCAACCACTTAAAACACCCTAGCAACCATCTTAAACACCCTAGCAACCACATAGCAACGCCATAGCAAACCACTTAGAACACCCTAGCAACCACCTGGAACACCTTAGCAACCACATAGCACCCCTAGCAACCACCTTAAACACCCTAGCAACCACATAGCAACGCCATAGCAACCACCTAAAACACCATAGGAACCACATAGCAACGCCATAGCAACCACCTAAAACACCATAGCAACCACATAGCAACCACCTTAAACACCCTAGCAACCACATAGCAACGCTATAGCAACCACCTAAAACACCCTAGCAACCACATAGCAACCACACCAAAAACACCATAGCAACCACATAGCAACGCCCTAGCAACCACCTGGAACACCCTAGCAACCACATAGCAACGCCATAGCAACCACCTGGAACACCCTAGCAACCACATAGCAACGCCATAGCAACCACCTAAAACACCCATAGCAACCACATAGCAACACCCTAGCAACCACCTGGAACACCCTAGCAACCACATAGCAACGCCATAGCAACCACTTAAAACACCCTACCAACCATCTTAAACACCCTAGCAACCACATAGCAACCTCTTAAACACCATAGCAACGCCATAGCAACCACATAGCAACCACCTAAAACACCATAGCAACCACATAGCAACACCCTAGCAACCACTTGCAACACCCTAGCAACCACATAGCAACGCCATAGCAACCACTTGGAACACCCTAGCAACCACATAGCAACACCCTAGCAACCACATAGCAACGCCATAGCAACCACTTAAAACACCCTAGCAACCATCTTAAACACCCTAGCAACCACATAGCAACGCCATAGCAACCACCTGGAACACCTTAGCAACCAGCTTAAACACCCTAGCAACCACCTAAAACACCATAGCAACCAGATAGCAACACCCTAGCAACCACCTAAAACACCATAGCAACCACATAGCAACACCCTAGCAACCAACTGGAACACCCTGGCAACCACATAGCAACCACCTAAAACACCATAGCAACCACATAGCAACGCCATAGCAACCTCCTGGAACACCTTAGCAACCAACTTAAACACCCTAGCAACCACATAGCAACGCCATAGCAACCACCTAAAACACCATAGCAACCACATAGCAACACCCTAGCAACCACCTGGAACACCCTAGCAACCACATAGCAACGCCATAGCAACCACCTAAAACACCATAGCAACCACATAGCAACACCCTAGCAACCACCTGGAACACCATAGCAACCACATAGCAACGCCATAGCAACCACCTAAAACACCCTAGCAACCACATAGCAACACCATAGCTACCACATAGCAACACCGTAGCAACCATCTGGAACACCCTAGCAACCACATAGCAACGCCATAGCAACCACTTTAAACACCCTAGCAACCATCTTAAACACCCTAGCAACCACATAGCAACGCCATAGCAACCTCCTGGAACACCTTAGCAACCAGCTTAAACACCCTAGCAACCACCTAAAACACCATAGCAACCAGATAGCAACACCCTAGCAACCACCTAAAACACCCTAGCAACCACATAGCAACACCCTAGCAACCACCTGGAACACCCTAGCAACCAACTTAAAGACCCTAGCAACCACATAGCAACGCCATAGCAACCACCTAAAACACCATAGCAACCACCTTAAACACCCTAGCAACCACATAGCAACGCCATAGCAACCACCTAAAACACCATAGCAACCACATAGCAACCACCTTAAACACCCTAGCAACCACATAGCAACGCTATAGCAACCACCTAAAACACCCTAGCAACCACATAGCAACCACCTAAAACACCATAGCAACCACATAGCAACGCCCTAGCAACCACCTGGAACACCCTAGCAACCACATAGCAACGCCATAGCAACCACCTGGAACACCCTAGCAACCACATAGCAACGCCATAGCAACCACCTAAAACACCATAGCAACCACTCAGCAACACCCTAGCAACCACCTGGAACACCCTAGCAACCACATAGCAACGCCATAGCAACCACTTGAAACACCCTAGCAACCATCTTAAACACCCTAGCAACCACATAGCAACCTCTAAAACACCATAGCAACGCCATAGCAACCACCTTACACACCCTAGCAACCACATAGCAACGCCATAGCAACCACTTAAAACACCATAGCAACCACATAGCAACACCCTAGCAACCACCTGGAACACCCTAGCAACCACATAGCAACGCCATAGCAACCACTTAAAACACCCTAGCAACCATCTTAAACACCCTAGCAACCACATAGCAACGCCATAGCAACCACTTGGAACACCCTAGCAACCACATAGCAACACCCTAGCAACCACCTGGAACACCCTAGCAAACAACTTAAAGACCCTAGCAACCACATAGCAACGCCATAGCAACCACCTAAAACACCATAGGAACCACCTTAAACACCCTAGCAACCACATAGCAACGCCATAGCAACCACCTAAAACACCATAGCAACCACATAGCAACGCCATAGCAACCACCTAAAACACCATAGCAACCACATAGCAACCACCTTAAACACCCTAGCAACCACATAGCAACGCTATAGCAACCACCTAAAACACCCTAGCAACCACATAGCAACCACCTAAAACACCCATAGCAACACCATAGCAACCACATAGCAACGCCATAGCAACCACCTAAAACACCATAGCAACCACATAGCAATGCCATAGCAACCACCTAAAACACCCTAGCAACCACATAGCAACCACCTAAAACACCATAGCAACCACATAGCAACGCCCTAGCAACCACCTTAAACCCCTAGCAACCACATAGCAACGCCATAGCAACCACCTTACACACCCTAGCAACCACATAGCAACGCCATAGCAACCACCTAAAACACCATAGCAACCACATAGCAACACCCTAGCAACCACCTGGAACACCCTAGCAACGCCATAGCAACCACCTAAAACACCATAGCAACCACATAGCAACACCCTAGCAACCACCTGGAACACCATAGCAACCACATAGCAACGCCATAGCAACCACCTAAAACCCCTAGCAACCACATAGCAACACCCCTAGCAACCACATAGCAACGCCATAGCAACCACTTGAAAAAACACCCTAGCAACCATCTTAAACACCCTAGCAACCACATAGCAACCTCTAAACACTATAGCAACGCCATAGCAACCACCTTACACACCCTAGCAACCACATAGCAACGCCATAGCAACCACTTAAAAACACCATAGCAACCACATAGCAACACCCCTAGCAACCACCTGGAACACCCTAGCAACCACCACATAGCAACGCCATAGCAACCACTTAAAACACCCTAGCAACCATCTTAAACACCCTAGCAACCACATAGCAACGCCATAGCAACCACTTGGAACACCCTAGCAACCACATAGCAACACCCTAGCAACCACCTGGAACACCCTAGCAAACAACTTAAAGACCCTAGCAACCACATAGCAACGCCATAGCAACCACCTAAAACACCATAGCAACCACCTAAACACCCTAGCAACCACATAGCAACGCCATAGCAACCACCTAAAACACCATAGCAACCACATAGCAACGCCATAGCAACCACCTAAAACACCATAGCAACCACATAGCAACCACCTTAAACACCCTAGCAACCACATAGCAACGCTATAGCAACCACCTAAAACACCCTAGCAACCACATAGCAACCACCTAAAACACCATAGCAACACCATAGCAACCACATAGCAACGCCATAGCAACCACCTAAAACACCATAGCAACGCCATAGCAACCACCTAAAACACCCTAGCAACCACATAGCAACCACCTAAAACACCATAGCAACCACATAGCAACGCCCTAGCAACCACCTTAAACACCCTAGCAACCACATAGCAACGCCATAGCAACCACCTTACACACCCTAGCAACCACATAGCAACGCCATAGCAACCACCTAAAACACCATAGCAACCACATAGCAACACCCTAGCAACCACCTTACACACCCTAGCAACCACATAGCAACGCCATAGCAACCACCTAAAACACCATAGCAACCACATAGCAACACCCTAGCAACCACCTAAAACACCATAGCAACCACATAGCAACACCCTAGCAACCAACTGGAAAACCCTGGCAACCACATAGCAACGCCATAGCAACCACCTAAAACACCCTAGCAACCACATAGCAACACCCTAGCAACCACCTGGAACACCCTAGCAACCAACTTAAAGACCCTAGCAACCACATAGCAACGCCATAGCAACCACCTAAAACACCATAGCAACCACCTTAAACACCCTAGCAACCACATAGCAACGCCATAGCAACCACCTGGAACACCTTAGCAACCAACTTAAACACCCTAGCAACGCCATAGCAACCACCTAAAACACCCTAGCAACCACATAGCAACACCATAGCAACCACATAGCAACGCCATAGCAACCACCTAAAACACCATAGCAACCACATAGCAACCACCTAAAACACCATAGCAACCACATAGCAACGCCTTAGCAACCACCTAAAACACCCTAGCAACCACATAGCAACCACCTAAAACACCATAGCAACCACATAGCAACGCCATAGCAACCACCTAAAACACCATAGCAACCACATAGCAACGCCATAGCAACCACCTAAAACACCATAGCAACCACATAGCAACCACCTTAAACACCCTAGCAACCACATAGCAACGCTATAGCAAACCACCTAAAACACCCTAGCAACCACATAGCAACCACCTAAAACACCATAGCAACCACATAGCAACGCCCTAGCAACCACCTGGAACACCCTAGCAACCACATAGCAACGCCATAGCAACC
The DNA here is from genome assembly GCA_025169545.1 of Anguilla japonica. Lineage (NCBI taxonomy): Eukaryota > Metazoa > Chordata > Actinopteri > Anguilliformes > Anguillidae > Anguilla > Anguilla japonica. The sequence continues at coordinate 60,753 of JANEZO010000076.1, read as the reverse complement.
ACCTGGAACACCCTAGCAACCACATAGCAACGCCATAGCAACCACCTAAAACACCATAGCAACCACTCAGCAACACCCTAGCAACCACCTGGAACACCGTAGCAACCACATAGCAACGCCATAGCAACCACTTGAAACACCCTAGCAACCATCTTAAACACCCTAGCAACCACATAGCAACCTCTAAAACACCATAGCAACGCCATAGCAACCACCTTACACACCCTAGCAACCACATAGCAACGCCATAGCAACCACTTAAAACACCATAGCAACCACATAGCAAAACCCTAGCAACCACCTGGAACACCCTAGCAACCACATAGCAACGCCATAGCAACCACTTAAAACACCCTAGCAACCATCTTAAACACCCTAGCAACCCACATAGCAACGCCATAGCAACCACTTGAACACCCTAGCAACCACATAGCAACACCCTAGCAACCACCTGGAACACCCTAGCAACCACTTAAAGACCCTAGCAACCACATAGCAACGCCATAGCAACCACCTAAAACACCATAGCAACCACCTTAAACACCCTAGCAACCACATAGCAACGCCATAGCAACCACCTGGAACACCTTAGCAACCAACTTAAACACCCTAGCAACGCCATAGCAACCACCTAAAACACCCTAGCAACCACATAGCAACACCATAGCAACCACATAGCAACGCCATAGCAACCACCTAAAACACCATAGCAACCACATAGCAACCACCTAAAACACCATAGCAACCACATAGCAATGCCATAGCAACCACCTAAAACACCCTAGCAACCACATAGCAACCACCTAAAACACCATAGCAACCACATAGCAACGCCCTAGCAACCACCTTAAACACCCTAGCAACCACATAGCAACGCCATAGCAACCACCTTACACACCCTAGCAACCACATAGCAACGCCATAGCAACCACCTAAAACACCATAGCAACCACATAGCAACACCCTAGCAACCACCTGGAACACCCTAGCAACCACATAGCAACGCCATAGCAACCACTTAAAACACCCTAGCAACCATCTTAAACACCCTAGCAACCACATCCAACGCAACCACTTGGAACACCCTAGCAACCACATAGCAACACCCTAGCAACCAACTTAAAGACCCTAGCAACCACATAGCAACGCCATAGCAACCACCTAAAACACCATAGCAACCACATAGCAACACCCTAGCAACCATCTTAAACACCCTAGCAACCACATAGCAACGCCATAGCAACCACTTGGAACACCCTAGCAACCACATAGCAACACCCTAGCAACCAACTTAAAGACCCTAGCAACCACATAGCAACGCCATAGCAACCACCTAAAACACCATAGCAACCACCTTAAACACCCTAGCAACCACATAGCAACGCCATAGCAACCACCTTACACACCCTAGCAACCACATAGCAAGGCCATAGCAACCACCTACAACACCATAGCAACCACATAGCAACCACCTTAAACACCCTAGCAACCACATAGCAACGCTATAGCAACCACCTAAAACACCCTAGCAACCACATAGCAACGCCATAGCAACCACCTAAAACACCATAGCAACCACATAGCAACGCCCTAGCAACCACCTTAAACACCCTAGCAACCACATAGCAACGCCATAGCAACCACCTGGAACACCCTAGCAACCACATAGCAACGCCATAGCAACCACCTAAAACACCATAGCAACCACATAGCAACACCCTAGCAACCACCTGCAACACCCTAGCAACCACATAGCAACCGCCATAGCAACCACTTGGAACACCTAGCAACCACATAGCAACACCCTAGCAACCACCTGGAACACCCTAGCAACCACATAGCAACCCCATAGCAACCACTTAAAACACCATAGCAACCACATAGCAACACCCTAGCAACCACCTGGAACACCCTAGCAACCACATAGCAACGCCATAGCAACCACTTTAAACACCCTAGCAACCATCTTAAACACCCTAGCAACCACATAGCAACGCCATAGCAACCACCTAAACACCATAGCAACCACATAGCAACACCCTAGCAACCAACTGGAACACCCTAGCACCACATAGCAACGCCATAGCAACCACCTAAAACACCATAGCAACCACATAGCAACGCCATAGCAACCACCTGGAACACCTTAGCAACCAACTTAAACACCCTAGCAACGCCATAGCAACCACCTAAAACACCATAGCAACCACATAGCAACACCCTAGCAACCACCTGGAACACCCTAGCAACCACATAGCAACGCCATAGCAACCACCTAAAACACCATAGCAACCACATAGCAACGCCCTAGCAACCACCTTAAACACCCTAGCAACCACATAGCAACGCCATAGCAACCACCTGGAACACCCTAGCAACCACATAGCAACACCCTAGCAACCACCTGGAACACACCCTAGCAACCAACTTAAAGACCCTAGCAACCACATAGCAACGCCATAGCAACCACCTAAAACACCATAGCAACCACCTTAAACACCCTAGCAACCACATAGCAACGCCATAGCAACCACCTAAAACACCATAGCAACCACATAGCAACGCCATAGCAACCACCTAAAACACCATAGCAACGCCATAGCAACCACCTTAAACACCCTAGCAACCACATAGCAACGCTATAGCAACCACCTAAAACACCCTAGCAACCACATAGCAACCACCTAAAACACCATAGCAACACCATAGCAACCACATAGCAACGCCATAGCAACCACCTAAAACACCCATAGCAACCACATAGCAACGCCATAGCAACCACCTAAACACCCTAGCAACCACATAGCAACCACCTAAAACACCATAGCAACCACATAGCAACGCCCTAGCAACCACCTAAACACCCTAGCAACCACATAGCAACGCCATAGCAACCACCTTACACACCCTAGCAACCACATAGCAACGCCATAGCAACCACCTAAAACACCCTAGCAACCACATAGCAACGCCATAGCAACCACCTGGAACACCCTAGCAACCACATAGCAACGCCATAGCAACCACCTAAAACACCATAGCAACCACATAGCAACCACCTAAAACACCATAGCAACACCATAGCAACCACATAGCGACGCCATAGCAACCACCTAAAACACCATAGCAACCACATAGCAACGCCATAGCAACCACCTAAAACACCCTAGCAACCACATAGCAACCACCTAAAACACCATAGCAACCACATAGCAACGCCCTAGCAACCACCTTAAACACCCTAGCAACCACATAGCAACGCCATAGCAACCACCTTACACACCCTAGCAACCACATAGCAACGCCATAGCAACCACCTAAAACACCCTAGCAACCACATAGCAACGCCATAGCAACCACCTAAAACACCATAGCAACCACATAGCAACGCGCTAGCAACCACCTTAAACACTTTAGCAACCACATAGCAACGCCATAGCAACCACCTGCAACACCCTAGCAACCACATAGCAACGCCATAGCAACCACTTGGAACACCCTAGCAACCACATAGCAACACCCTAGCAACCACCTGGAACACCCTAGCAACCACATAGCAACGCCATAGCAACCACTTAAAACACCCTAGCAACCATCTTAAACACCCTAGCAACCACATAGCAACGCCATAGCAACCACTTGGAACACCCTAGCAACCACATAGCAACACCCTAGCAACCAACTTAAAGACCCTAGCAACCACATAGCAACGCCATAGCAACCACCTAAAACACCATAGCAACCACCTTAAATACCCTAGCAACCACATAGCAACGCCATAGCAACCACCTTACACACCCTAGCAACCACATAGCAAGGCCATAGCAACCCACCTAAAACACCATAGCAACCACATAGCAACCACCTTAAACACCCTAGCAACCACATAGCAACGCTATAGCAACCACCTAAAACACCCTAGCAACCACATAGCAACGCCATAGCAACCACCTAAAACACCATAGCAACCACATAGCAACGCCCTAGCAACCACCTTAAACACCCTAGCAAACCACATAGCAACGCCATAGCAACCACCTGGAACACCCTAGCAACCACATAGCAACGCCATAGCAACCACCTAAAACACCATAGCAACCACATAGCAACACCCTAGCAACCACCTGCAACACCCTAGCAACCACATAGCAACGCCATAGCAACCACTTGGAACACCCTAGCAACCACATAGCAACACCCTAGCAACCACCTGGAACACCCTAGCAACCACATAGCAACGCCATAGCAACCACTGAAAACACCCTAGCAACCATCTTAAACACCCTAGCAACCACATAGCAACGCCATAGCAACCACTTAGAACACCCTAGCAACCACCTGGAACACCTTAGCAACCAGCTTAAACACCCTAGCAACCACCTAAAACACCATAGCAACCAGATAGCAACACCCTAGCAACCACATAGCAACACCCTAGCAACCACCTGGAACACCCTAGCAACCACATAGCAACACCTTAGCAACCAGCTTAAACACCCTAGCAACCACCTAAAACACCATAGCAACCAGATAGCAACACCCAAGCAACCACATAGCAACACCCTAGCAACCACCTAAAACACCATAGCAACCACATAGCAACACCCTAGCAACCAACTGGAACACCCTAGCAACCACATAGCAACACCCTAGCAACCAACTGGAACACCCTAGCAACCACATAGCAACGCCATAGCAACCACCTAAAACACCATAGCAACCACATAGCAACGCCATAGCAACCACCTGGAACACCTTAGCAACCAACTTAAACACCCTAGCAACGCCATAGCAACCACCTAAAACACCATAGCAACCACATAGCAACACCCTAGCAACCACCTGGAACACCCTAGCAACCACATAGCAGCGCCATAGCAACCACCTAAAACACCATAGCAACCACATAGCAACGCCCTAGCAACCACCTTAAACACCCTAGCAACCACATAGCAACGCCATAGCAACCACCTGGAACACCCTAGCAACCACATAGCAACGCCATAGCAACCACCTAAAACACCATAGCAACACCATAGCAACCACATAGCGACGCCATAGCAACCACCTAAAACACCATAGCAACCACATAGCAACGCCATAGCAACCACCTAAAACACCCTAGCAAATAGGCAACCACATAGCAACCACCTAAAACACCATAGCAACCACATAGCAACGCCCTAGCAACCACCTTAAACACCCTAGCAACCACATAGCAACGCCATAGCAACCACCTTACACACCCTAGCAACCACATAGCAACGCCATAGCAACCACCTAAAACACCCTAGCAACCACATAGCAACGCCATAGCAACCACCTAAAACACCATAGCAACCACATAGCAACGCCCTAGCAACCACCTAGCAACGCCCTAGCAACCACATAGCAACGCCATAGCAACCACCTAAAACACCCTAGCAACCACATAGCAACGCCATAGCAACCACTTGGAACACCCTAGCAACCACATAGCAACACCCTAGCAACCACCTGGAACACCCTAGCAACCACATAGCAACGCCATAGCAAACCACTTAAAAACCCACACCTGGACCCTAGCAACCATCTTAAACACCCTAGCAACCACATAGCAACGCCATAGCAACCACTTGGAACACCCTAGCAACCACATAGCAACACCCTAGCAACCAACTTAAAGACCCTAGCAACCACATAGCAACGCCATAGCAACCACCTAAAACACCCATAGCAACCACCTTAAACACCCTAGCAACCACATAGCAACGCCATAGCAACCACCTTACACACCCTAGCAACCACATAGCAAGGCCATAGCAACCACCTAAAACACCATAGCAACCACATAGCAACCACCTTAAACACCCTAGCAACCACATAGCAACGCTATAGCAACCACCTAAAACACCCTAGCAACCACATAGCAAAACGCCATAGCAACCACCTAAAACACCATAGCAACCACATAGCAACGCCCTAGCAACCACCTTAAACACCCTAGCAACCACATAGCAACGCCATAGCAACCACCTGGAACACCCTAGCAACCACATAGCAACGCCATAGCAACCACCTAAAACACCATAGCAACCACATAGCAACACCCTAGCAACCACCTGCAACACCCTAGCAACCACATAGCAACGCCATAGCAACCACTTGGAACACCCTAGCAACCACATAGCAAACACCCTAGCAACCACCTGGAACACCCTAGCAACCACATAGCAACGCCATAGCAACCACTGACAACACCCTAGCAACCATCTTAAACACCCTAGCAACCACATAGCAACGCCATAGCAACCACTTAGAACACCCTAGCAACCACCTGGAACACCTTAGCAACCAGCTTAAACACCCTAGCAACCACCTAAAACACCATAGCAACCAGATAGCAACACCCTAGCAACCACATAGCAACACCCTAGCAACCACCTGGAACACCCTAGCAACCACATAGCAACGCCATAGCAACCACTTTAAAACCCCCTAGCAACCATCTTAAACACCCTAGCAACCACATAGCAACGCCATAGCAACCACCTAAAACACCATAGCAACCACATAGCAACACCCTAGCAACCAACTGGAACACCCTAGCAACCACATAGCAACGCCATAGCAACCACCTAAAACACCATAGCAACCACATAGCAACGCCATAGCAACCACCTGGAACACCTTAGCTACCAACTTAAACACCCTAGCAACGCCATAGCAACCACCTAAAACACCATAGCAACCACATAGCAACACCCTAGCAACCACCTGGAACACCCTAGCAACCACATAGCAACGCCATAGCAACCACCTAAAACACCATAGCAACCACATAGCAACGCCCTAGCAACCACCTTAAACACCCTAGCAACCACATAGCAACGCCATAGCAACCACCTGGAACACCCTAGCAACCACATAGCAACACCATAGCAACCACCTGGAACACCCTAGCAACCAACTTAAAGACCCTAGCAACCACATAGCAACGCCATAGCAACCACCTAAAACACCATAGCAACCACCTTAAACACCCTAGCAACCACATAGCAACGCCATAGCAACCACCTAAAACACCATAGCAACCACATAGCAACGCCATAGCAACCACCTAAAACACCATAGCAACCACATAGCAACCACCTTAAACACCCTAGCAACCACATAGCAACGCTATAGCAACCACCTAAAACACCCTAGCAACCACATAGCAACCACCTAAAACACCATAGCAACACCATAGCAACCACATAGCAACGCCATAGCAACCACCTAAAACACCATAGCAACCACATAGCAACGCCATAGCAACCACCTAAAACACCATAGCAACCACATAGCAACGCCCTAGCAACCACCTTAAACACCCTAGCAACCACATAGCAACGCCATAGCAACCACCTTACACACCCTAGCAACCACATAGCAACGCCATAGCAACCACCTAAAACACCCTAGCAACCACATAGCAACGCAATATCAACCACCTAAAACACCATAGCAACCACATAGCAACGCCCTAGCAACCACCTTAAACACCCTAGCAACCACATAGCAACGCCATAGCAACCACCTGGAACACCCTAGCAACCACATAGCAACGCCATAGCAACCACCTAAAACACCATAGCAACCACATAGCAACCACCTAAAACACCATAGCAACACCATAGCAACCACATAGCAACGCCATAGCAACCACCTAAAACACCATAGCAACCACATAGCAACGCCATAGCAACCACCTAAAACACCCTAGCAACCACATAGCAACCACCTAAAAACACCATAGCAACCACATAGCAACGCCCTAGCAACCACCTTAAAACACCCTAGCAACCACATAGCAACGCCATAGCAACCACCTTACACACCCTAGCAACCACATAGCAACGCCATAGCAACCACCTAAAACACCCTAGCAACCACATAGCAACGCCATAGCAACCACCTAAAACACCATAGCAACCACATAGCAACGCCCTAGCAACCACCTTAAACACCCTAGCAACCACATAGCAACGCCCTAGCAACCACCTTAAACACCCTAGCAACCACATAGCAACGCCATAGCAACCACCTGCAACACCCTAGCAACCACATAGCAACGCCATAGCAACCACTTGGAACACCCTAGCAACCACATAGCAACACCCTAGCAACCACCTGGAACACCCTAGCAACCACATAGCAACGCCATAGCAACCACTTAAAACACCCTAGCAACCATCTTAAACACCCTAGCAACCACATAGCAACGCCATAGCAACCACTTGGAACACCCTAGCAACCACATAGCAACACCCTAGCAACCAACTTAAAGACCCTAGCAACCACATAGCAACGCCATAGCAACCACCTAAAACACCATAGCAACCACATAGCAACGCCATAGCAACCACCTTACACACCCTAGCAACCACATAGCAAGGCCATAGCAACCACCTAAAACACCATAGCAACCACATAGCAACCACCTTAAAATCCCTAGCAACCACATAGCAACGCTATAGCAACCACCTAAAACACTCTAGCAACCACATAGCAACGCCATAGCAACCACCTTAAAATCCCTAGCAACCACATAGCAACGCTATAGCAACCACCTAAAACACCCTAGCAACCACATAGCAACGCCATAGCAACCACCTAAAACACCCTAGCAACCACATAGCAACGCCATAGCAACCACCTGGAACACCCTAGCAACCACATAGCAACGCCATAGCAACCACCTAAAACACCATAGCAACCACATAGCAACCACCTAAAACACCATAGCAACGCCCTAGCAACCACCTTAAACACCCTAGCAACCACATAGCAACGCCATAGCAACCACCTGGAACACCCTAGCAACCACATAGCAACGCCATAGCAACCACCTAAAACACCATAGCAACCACATAGCAACACCCTAGCAACCACCTGCAACACCCTAGCAACCACATAGCAACGCCATAGCAACCACTTGGAACACCCTAGCAACCACATAGCAACACCCTAGCAACCACCTGGAACACCCTAGCAACCACATAGCAACCCCATAGCAACCACTTAAAACACCATAGCAACCACATAGCAACACCCTAGCAACCACCTGGAACACCCTAGCAACCACATAGCAACGCCATAGCAACCACTTTAAACACCCTAGCAACCACATAGCAACGCCATAGCAACCACCTAAAACACCATAGCAACCACATAGCAACACCCTAGCAACCAACTGGAACACCCTAGCAACCACATAGCAACGCCATAGCAACCACCTAAAACACCATAGCAACCACATAGCAACGCCATAGCAACCACCTGGAACACCTTAGCAACCAACTTAAACACTCTAGCAACGCCATAGCAACCACCTAAAACACCATAGCAACCACATAGCAACACCCTAGCAACCACCTGGAACACCCTAGCAACCACATAGCAACGCCATAGCAACCACCTAAAACACCATAGCAACCACATAGCAACGCCCTAGCAACCACCTTAAACACCCTAGCAACCACATAGCAACGCCATAGCAACCACCTGGAACACCCTAGCAACCACATAGCAACACCCTAGCAACCACCTGGAACACCCTAGCAACCAACTTAAAGACCCTAGCAACCACATAGCAACGCCATAGCAACCACCTAAAACACCATAGCAACCACCTTAAACACCCTAGCAACCACATAGCAACGCCATAGCAACCACCTAAAACACCATAGCAACCACATAGCAACGCCATAGCAACCACCTAAAACACCATAGCAACCACATAGCAACCACCTTAAACACCCTAGCAACCACATAGCAACGCTATAGCAACCACCTAAAACACCCTAGCAACCACATAGCAACCACCTAAAACACCATAGCAACACCATAGCAACCACATAGCAACGCCATAGCAACCACCTAAAACACCATAGCAACCACATAGCAACGCCATAGCAACCACCTAAAACACCCTAGCAACCACATAGCAACCACCTAAAACACCATAGCAACCACATAGCAACGCCCTAGCAACCACCTTAAACACCCTAGCAACCACATTACACACCCTAGCAACCACATAGCAACGCCATAGCAACCACCTAACACACCCTAGCAACCACATAGCAACGCCATAGCAACCACCTGGAACACCCTAGCAACCACATAGCAACGCCATAGCAACCACCTAAAACACCATAGCAACCACATAGCAACCACCTAAAACACCATAGCAACACCATAGCAACCACATAGCGACGCCATAGCAACCACCTAAAACACCATAGCAACCACATAGCAACGCCATAGCAACCACCTAAAACACCCTAGCAACCACATAGCAACCACCTAAAACACCATAGCAACCACATAGCAACGCCCTAGCAACCACCTTAAACACCCTAGCAACCACATAGCAACGCCATAGCAACCACCTTACACACCCTAGCAACCACATAGCAACGCCATAGCAACCACCTAAAACACCCTAGCAACCACATAGCAACGCCATAGCAACCACCTAAAACACCATAGCAACCACATAGCAACGCCCTAGCAACCACCTTAAACACCCTAGCAACCACATAGCAACGCCATAGCAACCACCTGCAACACCCTAGCAACCACATAGCAACGCCATAGCAACCACTTGGAACACCCTAGCAACCACATAGCAACACCCTAGCAACCACCTGGAACACCCTAGCAACCACATAGCAACGCCATAGCAACCACTTAAAACACCCTAGCAACCATCTTAAACACCCTAGCAACCACATAGCAACGCCATAGCAACCACTTGGAACACCCTAGCAACCACATAGCAACACCCTAGCAACCAACTTAAAGACCCTAGCAACCACATAGCAACGCCATAGCAACCACCTAAAACACCATAGCAACCACCTTAAACACCCTAGCAACCACATAGCAACGCCATAGCAACCACCTTACACACCCTAGCAACCACATAGCAAGGCCATAGCAACCACCTAAAACACCATAGCAACCACATAGCAACCACCTTAAACACCCTAGCAACCACATAGCAACGCTATAGCAACCACCTAAAACACCCTAGCAACCACATAGCAACGCCATAGCAACCACCTAAAACACCATAGCAACCACATAGCAACGCCCTAGCAACCACCTTAAACACCCTAGCAACCACATAGCAACGCCATAGCAACCACCTGGAACACCCTAGCAACCACATAGCAACGCCATAGCAACCACCTAAAACACCATAGCAACCACATAGCAACACCCTAGCAACCACCTGCAACACCCTAGCAACCACATAGCAACGCCATAGCAACCACTTGGAACACCCTAGCAACCACATAGCAACACCCTAGCAACCACCTGGAACACCCTAGCAACCACATAGCAACACCATAGCAACCACTGAAAACCCCCTAGCAACCATCTTAAACACCCTAGCAACCACATAGCAACGCCATAGCAACCACTTAGAACACCCTAGCAACCACCTGGAACACCTTAGCAACCAGCTTAAACACCCTAGCAACCACCTAAAACACCATAGCAACCAGATAGCAACACCCTAGCAACCACATAGCAACACCCTAGCAACCACCTGGAACACCCTAGCAACCACATAGCAACGCCATAGCAACCACTTTAAACACCCTAGCAACCATCTTAAACACCCTAGCAACCACATAGCAACGCCATAGCAACCACCTAAAACACCATAGCAACACCCTAGCAACCAACTGGAACACCCTAGCAACCACATAGCAACGCCATAGCAACCACCTAAAACACCATAGCAACCACATAGCAACGCCATAGCAACCACCTGGAACATCTTAGCAACCAACTTAAACACCCTAGCAACGCCATAGCAACCACCTAAAACACCATAGCAACCACATAGCAACACCCTAGCAACCACCTGGAACACCCTAGCAACCACATAGCAACGCCATAGCAACCACCTAAAACACCATAGCAACCACATAGCAACGCCCTAGCAACCACCTTAAACACCCTAGCAACCACATAGCAACGCCATAGCAACCACCTGGAACACCCTAGCAACCACATAGCAACACCCTAGCAACCACCTGGAACACCCTAGCAACCAACTTAAAGACCCTAGCAACCACATAGCAACGCCATAGCAACCACCTAAAACACCATAGCAACCACCTTAAACACCCTAGCAACCACATAGCAACGCCATAGCAACCACCTAAAACACCATAGCAACCACATAGCAACGCCATAGCAACCACCTAAAACACCATAGCAACCACATAGCAACCACCTTAAACACCCTAGCAACCACATAGCAACGCTATAGCAACCACCTAAAACACCCTAGCAACCACATAGCAACCACCTAAAACACCATAGCAACCACATAGCAACGCCATAGCAACCACATAGCAACGCCATAGCAACCACCTAAAACACCCTAGCAACCACATAGCAACCACCTAAAACACCATAGCAACCACATAGCAACGCCCTAGCAACCACCTTAAACACCCTAGCAACCACATAGCAACGCCATAGCAACCACATAGCAACACCATAGCAACCACATAGCAACGCCCTAGCAACCACCTTAAACACCCTAGCAACCACATAGCAACGCCATAGCAACCACCTGGAACACCCTAGCAACCACATAGCAACGCCATAGCAACCACCTAAAACACCATAGCAACCACATAGCAACCACCTAAAACACCATAGCAACACCATAGCAACCACATAGCAACGCCATAGCAACCACCTAAAACACCATAGCAACCACATAGCAACGCCATAGCAACCACCTAAAACACCCTAGCAACCACATAGCAACCACCTAAAACACCATAGCAACCACATAGCAACGCCCTAGCAACCACCTTAAACACCCTAGCAACCACATAGCAACGCCATAGCAACCACCTTACACACCCTAGCAACCACATAGCAACGCCATAGCAACCACCTAAAACACCCTAGCAACCACATAGCAACGCCATAGCAACCACCTAAAACACCATAGCAACCACATAGCAACGCCCTAGCAACCACCTTAAACACCCTAGCAACCACATAGCAACGCCATAGCAACCACCTGCAACACCCTAGCAACCACATAGCAACGCCATAGCAACCACCTTACACACCCTAGCAACCACATAGCAACGCCATAGCAACCACCTAAAACACCCTAGCAACCACATAGCAACGCCATAGCAACCACCTAAAACACCATAGCAACCACATAGCAACGCCCTAGCAACCACCTGGAACACCCTAGCAACCACATAGCAACGCCATAGCAACCACTTTTAACACCCTAGCAACCATCTTAAACACCCTAGCAACCACATAGCAACGCCATAGCAACCACCTAAAACACCATAGCAACCACATAGCAACACCCTAGCAACCAACTGGAACACCCTAGCAACCACATAGCAACGCCATAGCAACCACCTAAAACACCATAGCAACCACATAGCAACGCCATAGCAACCACCTGGAACACCTTAGCAACCAACTTAAACACTTTAGCAACGCCATAGCAACCACCTAAAACACTATAGCAACCACCTGGAACACCCTAGCAACCACATAGCAACGCCATAGCAACCACCTAAAACACCATAGCAACCACATAGCAACGCCCTAGCAACCACCCTTAACACCCTAGCAACCACATAGCAACGCCATAGCAACCACCTGGAACACCCTAGCAACCACATAGCAACACCCTAGCAACCACCTGGAACACCCTAGCAACCAACTTAAAGACCCTAGCAACCACATAGCAACGCCATAGCAACCACCTAAAACACCATAGCAACCACCTTAAACACCCTAGCAACCACATAGCAACGCCATAGCAACCACCTAAAACACCATAGCAACCACATAGCAACGCCATAGCAACCACCTAAAACACCATAGCAACCACATAGCAACCACCTTAAACACCCTAGCAACCACATAGCAACGCTATAGCAACCACCTAAAACACCCTAGCAACCACATAGCAACCACCTAAAACACCATAGCAACACCATAGCAACCACATAGCAACGCCATAGCAACCACCTAAAACACCATAGCAACCACATAGCAACGCCATAGCAACCACCTAAAACACCCTAGCAACGCCCTAGCAACCACCTTAATCACCCTAGCAACCACATCGCAACGCCATAGCAACCACCTTACACACCCTAGCAACCACATAGCAACGCCATAGCAACCACCTAAAACACCATAGCAACCACATAGCAACACCCTAGCAACCACCTGGAACACCCTAGCAACCACATAGCAACGCCATAGCAACCACTTAAAACACCCTAGCAACCATCTTAAACACCCTAGCAACCACATAGCAACGCCATAGCAACCACTTGGAACACCCTAGCAACCACATAGCAACACCCTAGCAACCAACATAAAGACCCTAGCAACCACATAGCAACGCCATAGCAACCACCTAAAACACCGTAGCAACCAACTTAAACACCCTAGCAACCACATAGCAACGCCATAGCAACCACCTTACACACCCTAGCAACCACATAGCAACGCCATAGCAACCACTTGAAACACCCTAGCAACCATCTTAAACACCCTAGCAACCACATAGCAACCTCTAAAACACCATAGCAACGCCATAGCAACCACCTTACACACCCTAGCAACCACATAGCAACGCCATAGCAACCACTTAAAACACCATAGCAACCACATAGCAACACCCTAGCAACCACCTGGAACACCCTAGCAACGCCATAGCAACCACCTAAAACACCATAGCAACGCCATAGCAACCACATAGCAACCACCTTAAACACTCTAGCAACCACATAGCAACGCTATAGCAACCACCTAAAACACCATAGCAACCACATAGCAACGCCCTAGCAACCACATAGCAACGCTATAGCAACCACCTAAAACACCCTAGCAACCACATAGCAACGCCATAGCAACCACCTAAAACACCATAGCAACCACATAGCAACACCCTAGCAACCACCTGGAACACCCTAGCAACCACATAGCAACGCCATAGCAACCACCTAAAACACCATAGCAACCACATAGCAACGCCATAGCAACCATCTAAAACACCATAGCAACCACATAGCAACCACCTTAAACACCCTAGCAACCACATAGCAACGCTATAGCAACCACCTAAAACACCCTAGCAACCACATAGCAACGCCATAGCAACCACCTGGAACACCCTAGCAACCACATAGCAACGCCATAGCAACCACTTGGAACACCCTAGCAACCACATAGCAACGCCATAGCAACCACCTAAAACTCCCTAGCAACCTTCTTAAACACCCTAGCAACCACATAGCAATGCCATAGCAACCACTTAAAACACCCTAGCAACCTTTTTAAACACCCTAGCAACCACATAGCAACGCCATCTAGGACTCCAAACAATACTTCATAGTGGTTACTGGAGTGTTACAATAGGTTGTTAGGGAGTTGATTGGTGCTTGTTTGGGAGTATAACAGCAGTGTTACAGGTGGTTGTTATGGAGTTGATTGATGGTTGGTAGGGAGTTGATTGGTGATTGTTAGGGAGTGTTACTGAAGTGTTTCTTGTGGTTGTTAGGGAGTTGATTGGGGGTTGTTAGGGAGTGTTACTGGGGTGTTACAGTTGGTTGTTTGGGAGTTGATTGGTGATTGTTAGGGAGTGTTACTGAGCTGTTTCTGGTGGTTGTTAGGGAATTGATTTGGGGTTGTTAGGGAGTATTACTGTGGTGTGACCGGTAGTTGTTAGCGATTGATTAATGTTTGTTAGGGAGTTGATTGCTGATTGTTAGGGAGTGTTACTGAGGTGTTTCTGGTGGTTGTTAAGGAGTTTATTGGGGGTTGTTAGGGAGTGTTAATGTGGTGTGACCGGTAGTTGTTAGGGAGTTGATTGGTGGTGTTTAGGGAGTGTTACTGGGGTGTTACAGGTGGTTGTTAGGGAGTTGATTGGCGGATGTTAGAGAGTTGATTGGTGATTGTTAATTAGTGTTACTGGGGTGTTTCTGGTGGTTGTTAGCGATTGATTGGTTGTTATTAGAGAGTTGATTGGGGGTTGTTAGGGAGTGTTACTGGGGTGTTAGAGGTTGTTGTTAGCGATTGATTGGTGGTTGTTAGGAAGTTGATTGGTGATTGTTAGGGAGTGTTATTGGGGTGTTACAGGTGGTTGTTAGGGGTTGTTAGGGAGTGTTACTGGGGTGTTACAGGTGGTTGTTAGCGATTGATTAATGGTTGTTAGGGGGTTGTTAGGGAGTGTTACTGGGGTGTTACAGGTTGTTGTAAGGGGGTTGTTAGGTGTTACTGGCGTGTTACAGGTGGTTGTTAGGAGTTGATTGGTGATTGTTAGGGAGTGTTTCTGCGGTGTGACCGGTAGTTGTTAGGCAGTTGATTGGTGGTGTTTATGGAGTGTTACTGGGGTGTTACAGGTGGTTGTTACGGAGTTGATTGGTGGTTGTTAGGGAGTTGATTGGGGGTTGTGAGGTAGTGTTACTGGGGTTTTATAGGTTGTTGTTAGGAGGTTGATTGGTGTTTGTTAGGTAGTTGATTGGCGTTGTTAGGGAGTGTTACTGAGGTGTTACAGGTGGTTGTTAGGGAGTTGATTGGTGGTTGTTAAGGAGTGTTACTGGGGTGTTACAGGTGGTTGTTAGCGATTGATTGGTGGTTGTTTTGGAGTTGATTGGGGGTTGTTGGGGAGTGGTACTGAGGTGTTTCTGGTGGTTATTAGGGAGTTTATTGGGGTTGTTTCGGAGTGTTACTGGGGTGTTACAAATGGTTGTTAGGGAGTTGATTGGGGGTTGTTAGGGAGTGTTACTGGGGTGTTTCAGGTCGTTATTAGGGCTTTGTTTGGTGTTGTTCTGGAGTTGATTGGAGTTTTACTGGGGTGTTACACGTGGTTGTTAGGGAGTCAATTGGTGATTGTTAGGGAGCGTTACTGGGGTGTTACTGGTGGTTGTAAGGGCGTTGATTGGTGGTTGATAGTGAGTTGATTGGGGTTGTTAGGGAGTGTTACTGGGGTGTTTCTGGTGGTTGTTAGGGAGTTGATTGGTGATTGTTAGGGAGTGTTACTGGGGTGTTTCTGGTGGTTGTTAGGGAGTTGATTTGTGATTGTTAGGGAGTGTTACTAGGGTGTTACAGGTGGTTGTTAGCGATTGATTGATGGTTGTTAGGGAGTTGATTGGGGTTGTTAGGGAGTGTTACTGGGGTGTTTCTGGTGGTTGTTAGGTAGTTGATTGGTGATTGATAGGGAGTGTTACTGCGGTGTTTCTGGTTGTTGTTAGGGAGTTGATCGGTGATTGTTAGGGAGTGTTACTAGGGTGTTACAGGTGGTTGTTAGCGATTGATTGATGGTTGTTAGGGAGTTGATTAGGGGTGGTTAGGGAGTGTTACTGGGGTGTTTCTGGTGGTTGTAAGGGCGTTGATTGGTGGTTGATAGTGAGTTGATTGGGGTTGTTAGGGAGTGTTACTGGGGTGTTACAGGTCGTTATTAGGGCTTTGTTTGGTGTTGTTCTGGAGTTGATTGGTGTTGTTAGGGAGTTTTACTGGGGTGTTACACGTGGTTGTTAGGGAGTCAATTGGTGATTGTTAGGGAGCGTTACTGGGGTGTTACTGGTGGTTGTAAGGTCGTTGATTGGTGGTTGATAGTGAGTTGATTGGGGTTGTTAGGGAGTGTTACTGGGGTGTTTCTGGTGGTTGTTAGGGAGTTGATTGGTGATTGTTAGAGAGTGTTTTTATGTGTTTCTTGTGGTTGTTTGGGAGTTGATTGGGGGTTGTTAGGGAGTGTTACTGGGGTGTTACAGGTGGTTGTTTGCGATTGATTGGTGGTTGTTAAGGAGTGTTATTGGGGTGTTACAGGTGTTTGGTAGGGAGTCAATTGGTGATTGTTAGGGAGCGTTACTGGGGTGTTACTGGTGGTTGTTAGGTAGTTGATTGGGGATGTTAGGGAGTGTTACTGGGGCGTTACAGGTGTTTGTAAGGGCGTTGATTGGTGGTTGATAGTGAGTTGATTGAGGTTGTTAGGGAGTGTTACTGGGGTGTTTCTGGTGGTTGTTAGGGAGTTGATTGGTGATTGTTAGGGAGTGTTACTGGGGTGTTTCTGGTGGTTGTTAGGGAGTTGATTTGTGATTGTTAGGGAGTGTTACTAGGGTGTTACAGGTGGTTGTTAGCGATTGATTGATGGTTGTTAGGGAGTTTTTTGGGGTTGTTAGGGAGTGTTACTGGGGTGTTTCTGGTGGTTGTTATGTAGTTGATTGGTGATTGATAGGGAGTGTTACTGCGGTGTTTCTGGTAGTTGTTAGGGAGTTGATTGGTGATTGTTAGGGAGTGTTACTAGGGTGTTACAGGTGGTTGTTAGCGATTGATTGATGGTTGTTAGGGAGTTGATTAGGGGTGGTTAGGGAGTGTTACTGGGGTGTTTCTGGTGGTTGTTAGGTAGTTGATTGGTGATTGATAGGGAGTGTTACTGCGGTGTTTCTGGTTGTTGTTAGGGAGTTGATCGGTGATTGTTAGGGAGTGTTACTAGGGTGTTACAGGTGGTTGTTAGCGATTGATTGATGGTTGTTAGGGAGTTGATTAGGGGTGGTTAGGGAGTGTTACTGGGGTGTTTCTGGTGGTTGTAAGGGCGTTGATTGGTGGTTGATAGTGAGTTGATTGGGGTTGTTAGGGAGTGTTACTGGGGTGTTTCTGGTGGTTGTTAGGGAGTTGATTGGTGATTGTTAGGGAGTGTTACTGGGGTGTTACAGGTCGTTATTAGGGCTTTGTTTGGTGTTGTTCTGGAGTTGATTGGTGTTGTTAGGGAGTTTTACTGGGGTGTTACACGTGGTTGTTAGGGAGTCAATTGGTGGTTGATAGTGAGTTGATTGGGGTTGTTAGGGAGTGTTACTGGGGTGTTTCTGGTGGTTGTTAGGGAGTTGATTGGTGATTGTTAGAGAGTGTTTTTATGTGTTTCTTGTGGTTGTTTGGGAGTTGATTGGGGGTTGTTAGGGAGTGTTACTGGGGTGTTACAGGTGGTTGTTTGCGATTGATTGGTGGTTGTTAAGGAGTGTTATTGGGGTGTTACAGGTGTTTGGTAGGGAGTCAATTGGTGATTGTTAGGGAGCGTTACTGGGGTGTTACTGGTGGTTGTTAGGTAGTTGATTGGGGATGTTAGGGAGTGTTACTGGGGCGTTACAGGTGTTTGTAAGGGCGTTGATTGGTGGTTGATAGTGAGTTGATTGAGGTTGTTAGGGAGTGTTACTGGGGTGTTTCTGGTGGTTGTTAGGGAGTTGATTGGTGATTGTTAGGGAGTGTTACTGGGGTGTTTCTGGTGGTTGTTAGGGAGTTGATTTGTGATTGTTAGGGAGTGTTACTAGGGTGTTACAGGTGGTTGTTAGCGATTGATTGATGGTTGTTAGGGAGTTTTTTGGGGTTGTTAGGGAGTGTTACTGGGGTGTTTCTGGTGGTTGTAAGGGCGTTGATTGGTGGTTGATAGTGAGTTGATTGGGGTTGTTAGGGAGTGTTACTGGGGTGTTTCTGGTGGTTGTTAGGGAGTTGATTGGTGATTGTTAGGGAGTGTTACTGGGGTGTTACAGGTGGTTGTTTGCGATTGATTGGTGGTTCTTAAGGAGTGTTATTGGGGTGTTACAGTTGGTTGTTAGGGAGTCAATTGGTGATCGTTAGGGAGCGTTACTGGGGTGTTACTGGTGGTTGTTAGGTAGTTGATTGGGGATGTTAGGGAGTGTTACTGGGGCGTTACAGGTGGTTGTAAGGGCGTTGATTGGTGGTTGATAGGGAGTTGATTGGGGTTGTTAGGGACTGTTACTGGGGTGTTACTGGTGATTGTTAGGTAGTTGATTGGCGTTGTTAGGGAGTGTTACTGAGGTGTTACAGGTGTTTGTTAGGGAGTTGATTGGTGGTTGTTACGGAGTGTTACTGGGGTGTTACAGGTGGTTGTTAGCGATTGATTGGTGGTTGTTTTGGAGTTGATTGGGGGTTGTTGGGGAGTGGTACTGAGGTGTTTCTGGTGGTTATTAGGGAGTTTATTGGGGTTGTTTCGGAGTGTTACTGCGGTGTTACAAATGGTTGTTAGGGAGTTGATTGGGGGTTGTTAGGGAGTGTTACTGAGGTGTTTCAGGTCGTTATTAGGGCTTTGTTTGGTGTTGTTCTGGAGTTGATTGGAGTTGTTAGGGAGTTTTACTGGGGTGTTACACGTGGTTGTTAGGGAGTCAATTGGTGATTGTTAGGGAGCGTTACTGGGGTGTTACTGGTGGTTGTAAGGGCGTTGATTGGTGGTTGATAGTGAGTTTATTGGGGTTGTTAGGGAGTGTTACTGGGGTGTTTCTGGTGGTTGTTAGGGAGTTGATTGGTGATTGTTAGGGAGTGTTACTGGGGTGTTACAGTTGGTTGTAAGGGAGTTGATACGGGGTTGTTAGGGAGTTGATTGGTGATTGTTAGAGAGTGTTTCTGATGTGTTTCTTGTGGTTGTTTGGGAGTTGATTGGGGGTTGTTAGGGAGTGTTACTGGGGTGTTTCTGGTGGTTGTTAGGGAGTTGATTGGTGAATGTTAGGGAGTGTTACTGGGGTGTTTCTGGTGGTTGTTAGGGAGTTGATTTGTGATTGTTAGGGAGTGTTACTAGGGTGTTACAGGTGGTTGTTAGCGATTGATTGATGGTTGTTAGGGAGTTGATTGAGGTTGTTAGGGAGTGTTACTGGGGTGTTTCTGGTGGTTGTTAGGTAGTTGATTGGTGATTGATAGGGAGTGTTACTGCGGTGTTTTCTGGTTGTTGTTAGGGAGTTGATTGGTGATTGTTAGGGAGTGTTACTAGGGTGTTACAGGTGGTTGTTAGCGATTGATTGATGGTTGTTAGGGAGTTGATTGGGGATGTTAGGGAGTGTTACTGGGGCGTTACAGGTGGTTGTTAGCGATTGATTGATGGTTGTTAGGGAGTTGATTAGGGGAGGTTATGGAGTGTTATTGGGGTGTTTCTGGTGGTTGTTAGGGAGTTGATTGGTGATTGTTAGGAAGTGTTACTGGGGTGTTACAGTCGGGTATTAGGGAGTTGATTGGGGGTTGTTAGCGAGTGTTACTGGGGTGTTACAAATGGTTGTTAGGGAGTTGATTGGGGGTTGTTAGCGAGTAGTACTGGGGTGTTACAGGTGGTTGTAAGGGCGTTGATTGGTGGTTGAAAGGGAGTTGATTGGGGTTGTTAGGGAGTGTTACTGGGGTGTTACTGGTGGTTGTTAGGTAGTTGATTGGGGGTTGTTAGCGAGTGTTACTGGGGTGTTACAGGTGGTTGTAAGGGCGTTGATTGGTGGTTGAAAAGGAGTTGATTGGGGTTGTTAGGGAGTGTTACTGGGGTGTTACTGGTGATTGTTAGGTAGTTGATTGGGGGTTGTTAGGGAGTGTTACTAAGGTGTTTCTGGTGGTTGTTAGGGAGTTGATTGGTGATTGTTAGGGAGTGTTACTGGGGTGTTACAGGTGGTTGTTTGCGATTGATTGGTGGTTCTTAAGGAGTGTTATTGGGGTGTTACAGGTGGTTGTTAGGGAGTCAATTGGTGATCGTTAGGGAGCGTTACTGGGGTGTTACTGGTGGTTGTTAGGTAGTTGATTGGGGATGTTAGGGAGTGTTTCTGGGGCGTTACAGGTGGTTGTAAGGGCGTTGATTGGTGGTTGATAGTGAGTTGATTGAGGTTGATAGGGAGTGTTACTGGGGTGTTTCTGGTGTTTGTTAGGGAATTTATTGGTGATTGCTAGGGAATTGATTGGTGATTGTTAGGAAGTGTTACTGGTGTGTTACAGGTGGTTGTTTGCGATTGATAGGTGTTTGTTAGGGAGTTGATTAGGGGTTGTTAAGTTGTGTTACTGGGGTGTGACTGGTGGTCGTTAGGGCGTGGATTGAGGGAGTTACTGACGTGTTTTTGGTGGTTATTAGGGAGTTTATTGGGGTTGAAACGGAGTGTTACTTGGGTGTTACAGGTGGTTGTTTGCGATTGATTGGTGATTGTTAGGGAGTTGATTAGGGGTTGTTAGTGATTGTAACCGGGGTATTACAGGTGGTTATTAGAAAGGTGATTGGTGGTTGTTAGAGAGTGTTCCAGGGGTGTTATCGTAACACTTCGTAGCAACTACCAATCAACTTCCTACGTACTTCCTGTAACACCTCAGAAACACTCCTCATCAACCACCAATCAAATTTCTAACAACCACCAAAAAACTCGACAATAACCATCAAAAAACTCCCTGGAGTACCCCAGTATCAATCCCTAAAACTCCCAATCAACTCCCTAACTCACCTTAGTAACCTTGTTAAGGAGTGTTATTGGGGTGTTACAGGTGTTTGGTAGGGAGTCAATTGGTGATTGTTAGGGAGCGTTACTGGGGTGTTACTGGTGGTTGTTAGGTAGTTGATTGGGGATGTTAGGGAGTGTTACTGGGGCGTTACAGGTGTTTGTAAGGGCGTTGATTGGTGGTTGATAGTGAGTTGATTGAGGTTGTTAGGGAGTGTTACTGGGGTGTTTCTGGTGGTTGTTAGGGAGTTGATTGGTGATTGTTAGGGAGTGTTACTGGGGTGTTTCTGGTGGTTGTTAGGGAGTTGATTTGTGATTGTTAGGGAGTGTTACTAGGGTGTTACAGGTGGTTGTTAGCGATTGATTGATGGTTGTTAGGGAGTTTTTTGGGGTTGTTAGGGAGTGTTACTGGGGTGTTTCTGGTGGTTGTAAGGGCGTTGATTGGTGGTTGATAGTGAGTTGATTGGGGTTGTTAGGGAGTGTTACTGGGGTGTTTCTGGTGGTTGTTAGGGAGTTGATTGGTGATTGTTAGGGAGTGTTACTGGGGGTGTTTTACAGGTGGTTGTTTGCGATTGATTGGTGGTTCTTAAGGAGTGTTATTGGGGTGTTTACAGTTGGTTGTTAGGGAGTCAATTGGTGATCGTTAGGGAGCGTTACTGGGGTGTTACTGGTGGTTGTTAGGTAGTTGATTGGGGATGTTAGGGAGTGTTACTGGGGCGTTACAGGTGGTTGTAAGGGCGTTGATTGGTGGTTGATAGGGAGTTGATTGGGGTTGTTAGGGACTGTTACTGGGGTGTTACTGGTGATTGTTAGGTAGTTGATTGGCGTTGTTAGGGAGTGTTACTGAGGTGTTACAGGTGTTTGTTAGGGAGTTGATTGGTGGTTGTTACGGAGTGTTACTGGGGTGTTACAGGTGGTTGTTAGCGATTGATTGGTGGTTGTTTTGGAGTTGATTGGGGGTTGTTGGGGAGTGGTACTGAGGTGTTTCTGGTGGTTATTAGGGAGTTTATTGGGGTTGTTTCGGAGTGTTACTGCGGTGTTACAAATGGTTGTTAGGGAGTTGATTGGGGGTTGTTAGGGAGTGTTACTGAGGTGTTTCAGGTCGTTATTAGGGCTTTGTTTGGTGTTGTTCTGGAGTTGATTGGAGTTGTTAGGGAGTTTTACTGGGGTGTTACACGTGGTTGTTAGGGAGTCAATTGGTGATTGTTAGGGAGCGTTACTGGGGTGTTACTGGTGGTTGTAAGGGCGTTGATTGGTGGTTGATAGTGAGTTTATTGGGGTTGTTAGGGAGTGTTACTGGGGTGTTTCTGGTGGTTGTTAGGGAGTTTGATTGGTGATTGTTAGGGAGTGTTACTGGGGTGTTACAGTTGGTTGTAAGGGAGTTGATACGGGGTTGTTAGGGAGTTGATTGGTGATTGTTAGAGAGTGTTTCTGATGTGTTTCTTGTGGTTGTTTGGGAGTTGATTGGGGGTTGTTAGGGAGTGTTACTGGGGTGTTTCTGGTGGTTGTTAGGGAGTTGATTGGTGAATGTTAGGGAGTGTTACTGGGGTGTTTCTGGTGGTTGTTAGGGAGTTGATTTGTGATTGTTAGGGAGTGTTACTAGGGTGTTACAGGTGGTTGTTAGCGATTGATTGATGGTTGTTAGGGAGTTGATTGAGGTTGTTAGGGAGTGTTACTGGGGTGTTTCTGGTGGTTGTTAGGTAGTTGATTGGTGATTGATAGGGAGTGTTACTGCGGTGTTTCTGGTTGTTGTTAGGGAGTTGATTGGTGATTGTTAGGGAGTGTTACTAGGGTGTTACAGGTGGTTGTTAGCGATTGATTGATGGTTGTTAGGGAGTTGATTGGGGATGTTAGGGAGTGTTACTGGGGCGTTACAGGTGGTTGTTAGCGATTGATTGATGGTTGTTAGGGAGTTGATTAGGGGAGGTTATGGAGTGTTATTGGGGTGTTTCTGGTGGTTGTTAGGGAGTTGATTGGTGATTGTTAGGAAGTGTTACTGGGGTGTTACAGTCGGGTATTAGGGAGTTGATTGGGGGTTGTTAGCGAGTGTTACTGGGGTGTTACAAATGGTTGTTAGGGAGTTGATTGGGGGTTGTTAGCGAGTAGTACTGGGGTGTTACAGGTGGTTGTAAGGGCGTTGATTGGTGGTTGAAAGGGAGTTGATTGGGGTTGTTAGGGAGTGTTACTGGGGTGTTACTGGTGGTTGTTAGGTAGTTGATTGGGGGTTGTTAGCGAGTGTTACTGGGGTGTTACAGGTGGTTGTAAGGGCGTTGATTGGTGGTTGAAAAGGAGTTGATTGGGGTTGTTAGGGAGTGTTACTGGGGTGTTACTGGTGATTGTTAGGTAGTTGATTGGGGGTTGTTAGGGAGTGTTACTAAGGTGTTTCTGGTGGTTGTTAGGGAGTTGATTGGTGATTGTTAGGGAGTGTTACTGGGGTGTTACAGGTGGTTGTTTGCGATTGATTGGTGGTTCTTAAGGAGTGTTATTGGGGTGTTACAGGTGGTTGTTAGGGAGTCAATTGGTGATCGTTAGGGAGCGTTACTGGGGTGTTACTGGTGGTTGTTAGGTAGTTGATTGGGGATGTTAGGGAGTGTTTCTGGGGCGTTACAGGTGGTTGTAAGGGCGTTGATTGGTGGTTGATAGTGAGTTGATTGAGGTTGATAGGGAGTGTTACTGGGGTGTTTCTGGTGTTTGTTAGGGAATTTATTGGTGATTGCTAGGGAATTGATTGGTGATTGTTAGGAAGTGTTACTGGTGTGTTACAGGTGGTTGTTTGCGATTGATAGGTGTTTGTTAGGGGTTGTTAAGTTGTGTTACTGGGGTGTGACTGGTGGTCGTTAGGGCGTGGATTGAGGGAGTTACTGACGTGTTTTTGGTGGTTATTAGGGAGTTTATTGGGGTTGAAACGGAGTGTTACTTGGGTGTTACAGGTGGTTGTTTGCGATTGATTGGTGATTGTTAGGGAGTTGATTAGGGGTTGTTAGTGATTGTAACCGGGGTATTACAGGTGGTTATTAGAAAGGTGATTGGTGGTTGTTAGAGAGTGTTCCAGGGGTGTTATCGTAACACTTCGTAGCAACTACCAATCAACTTCCTACGTACTTCCTGTAACACCTCAGAAACACTCCTCATCAACCACCAATCAAATTTCTAACAACCACCAAAAAACTCGACAATAACCATCAAAAAACTCCCTGGAGTACCCCAGTATCAATCCCTAAAACTCCCAATCAACTCCCTAACTCACCTTAGTAACACCCTTACATCCACCATTCATCTCCCTAACAACCACCAGTAGCACCCCAGTAACACTCCATAACAACCACCAATCAACTACCTAACAACCATCAGTAACACCCCAGTATCACTCCCTAACAACCCCCAATCAGTTCCCTAACAACCACCATTCAACTCCCTAACAACCACCTGTAACACCTCAGTAACACTCCCTAACAACCCCAATCAACTCCCTAACAAGCACCAGTCAATCACCTGTAATACCCCAGTAACACTCCCTAACAACCCTCAATCAATTCACTAACATCCACCAATCAACTCCCTAACAACCACCAATCATTAGCTAACATCCACCTGTAACACCCCAGTAACTCTTCCTAACAACCTCCAATCAACTCCCTTACAACCACCTGTAACACCCCAGTAACACTCCCTAACAACCCGAATCAACTCCTTTACAATCACCAATTAACCACCTGTAACCCCCCAGTAACACTACCTAAAAACACCCAATCAACTCCCTAACAACCACCAATCATTCGCTAACAACCAGCTGTAACACGCAAGTAAAACTCCATAACAATCACCAATCAACTCCCTAACAACCACCAATCAATCGCTAACAACCACCTGTAACACCCCAGTAACACTCCATAACAACCACCAATCAACTTCCTTACAACCACTAATCAAGGCCCGAAAAACCCCCTGTAACACCCTAATAACACTCCCTAACAACCCCAATCAACTCCTTTACAATCACCAATTAACCTTCTGTAACCTCCCAGTAACACTACCTAACAACCCCCAATCAACTCCTTAACAACCACCAATCATTCGCTAACAACCAGCTGTAACACGCAGATAAAATTCCATAACAATCACCAATCAACTCCCTAACAACCACCAATCAATCGCTAACAACCACCTGTAACACCCCAGTAACACTCCCTAACAACCCTCAATCAATTCACTTACAACCACCAATCAATCGCAAACAACCACCTGTAACACCCCAGTAACACTCCCTAACAACCCCCAATCAGTTCCCTAACAACCACCATTCAACTCCCTAACAACCACCTGTAACACCTAAGTAACACTCCCTAACAACCCCAATCAACTCCCTAACAAGCACCAGTCAATCACCTGTAATACCCCAATAACACTCCCTAACAACCCTCAATCAATTCACTAACATCCACCAATCAACTCCCTAACAACCACCAAACATTAGCTAACATCCACCTGTAACACCCCAGTAACTCTTCCTAACAACCACCAATCAACTCCCTTACAACCACCTGTAACACCCCAGTAACACTCCCTAACAACTCCAATCAACTCCTTTACAATCACCAATTAACCACCTGTAACCCCCCAGTAACACAACCTAACAACCCCCAATCAACTCCTTAACAACCACCAATCATTCGCTAACAACCAGCTGTAACATGCAGGTAAAACTCCATAACAATCACCAATCAACTCCCTAACAACCACCAATCATTCGCTAACAACCACCTGTAACACCCCAGTAACACTCCATAACAACCACCAATCAACTACCTAACAACCACCAATCAACCACCTGTAACATCCCAATAACACTCCCTAACAACCTCCAATCAATCGCTAAAAACCATCTGTAACACCTCAGTAAGACTCCCTAACAACCACAATCAACTCACTTACAACCACCAATCAACGCCCTAACAACCACCTGTAACACCGCAGTAAAACTCCCTAACAATCACCAATCAATTCCCTTACATCCATCAATCAATCGCTAACAACCACCAGTAACAACCCAGTAACACTCCCTAACAACACCAATCAACCCCCTTACAACCACCAATCAACCACCTATAACACCCCAATAACACTCCCTAACAACCCCAAATCAACTCCCGAACAACAACCAGAAACACCTCAGTAACACTCCCTAACATTCACCAATCAACTCCCTAACAACCACCAGTAACACCGCAGTAACACTCCCTAACATCACCAATTAACTCCCTAACAACCACCTGTAACACCCCAGTAAAACTCACTAACAACCACCAATCAACTCCCTAACCACAACCGTCACACCCCAATAATACTCCCTAACAACCCCCTGTAACACTCCCTAAAAACCACTAAGCAACTCCCTAACAACCAACTGTAACAATCCAGTAACCACTATGTAGTATTGTATGGCGTCTTAGATGGTTGCTAGGGTGTTGTTATTTGGTTGCTAGGGTGTTTTAGGTGGTTGCTATGGCGTTGCTATGTGGTTGCTAGGGTGTTTATGGTGGTTGCTAGGGTGTCGCTATGTGGTTGCTAGATGTTTTATGTTGTTGCTAGGTGGTTGCTATGGAGACATACATGGTTGCTAGGGTATTGCTATGTGGTTGCTATGGTGTTCCAGGTGGTTTCTAGAATGTTTTTATGTGGTTGCTAGGGTGTTTTATGTGGTTGCTAGGGTGTTGCAATGTGTTTGTTAGGGTGTTGCTATGTGGTTGCTAGGGTGTTTTAGGTGGTTGCTGGGGTGTTGCTATGTGGTTGCTCGGCTGTTAATCGGTGGTTGCTATGGAGTCCTAGATGGTTGATAGAGTATTGCTATGTGGTTGCTAGGGTGTTCCAAGTGGTTGCTATGGTGTTGCACTGAGGTTGCTTGGGTGTTCCAGGTGGTTGCTAGGGAGTTGCTATGCGGTTGCTAGGGTGTAGCTGAGTGGTTGCTTTGAATATGATTGGTGGTTCTTTGTAAGTGTTTCTTGGGTGTTACATGTGGTTGTTACAGAGTTGATTGCTGGTTGTTAGGGAGTGTTACTGGGGTGTTTCAGGTGGTTGTTTGCGATTGATTGGTGGTTGTTGAGTGTTATTGGGGTGTTACAGGTGGTTGTAAGGGCGTTGATTGGTGGTTGATAGGGAGTTCATTGGGGCTGTTAGGGAGTGTTACTGGGGTGTTTCTGGTGGTTGTTAGGGAGTTGATTGGTGATTGTTAGGGAGTGTTACTGGGGTGTTACAGTTGGTTGTTAGGGAGTTGATAGGGGGTTGTTAGAGAGTGTTACTGGGGTGTTACAGGTGGTTTTTTGCGATTGATTGGTGATTGTTAGGGAGCGTTACTGGGGTGTTACAGTTGGTTGTTAGGGAGTTGATAGGGGGTTGTTAGGGAGTTGATTGGTGATTGTTAGGAAGTGTTACTGAGGTGTTTCTGGTGGTTGTTAGGGAGTTGATTGGGGGTTGTTAGAGAGTGTTACTGGGGTGTTACAGGTGGTTTTTTGCGATTGATTGGTGATTGTTAGGGAGTGTTACTGGGGTGTTTCTCGTGGTTGTTAGGGAGTTGATTGGTGATCGTTAGGGAGTGTTACTGTTGGTTGTTAGGGAGTTGATTGGGGGTTGTTAGGGAGTGTTACTGAGGTGTTTCTGGTGGTTGTTAGGGAGTTCATTGGGGGTTGTTAGGGAGTGTTCCTGTGGTGTTTCTGGTGGTTATTAGGGAGTTGATTGGTGATTGTTAGGGAGTGTTACTGGGGTGTTACAGTTGGTTGTTAGGGATTTGATAGGGGGTTGTTAGGGAGTTGATTGCTGATTGTTAAAGAGTGTTACTGAGGTGTTTCTGGTGGTTGTTAGGGAGTTGATTGGGGTTTGTTAGAGAGTGTTACTGGGGTGTTACAGGTGGTTTTTTGCGATTGATTGGTTATTGTTAGGGAGCGTTACTGGGGTGTTACTGGTGATTGTTAAGTAGTTGATTGGGGATGTTAGGGAGTGTTACTGGGGTGTTACAGGTGGTTGTAAGGGCGTTGATTGGTGGTTGATAGGGAGTTTATTGGGGTTGTTAGGGAGTGTTACTGGGGTGTTTCTGGTGGTTGTTAGGGAGTTGATTGGTGATTGTTAGGGAGTGTTACTGCGGTGTTACACTTGGTTGTTAGGGAGTTGATAGGGGGTTGTTAGGGAGTTGATTGGTGATTGTTAGGGAGCGTTACTGGGGTGTTACTGGTGGTTGTTAGGTAGTTGATTGGGGATGTTAGGGAGTGTTACTGGGGTGTTGTTAACAGGTGGTTGTAAGGGCGTTGATTGGTGGTTGATAGGGAGTTGATTAGTGATTGTTAGGGAGTATTACTGGGGTGTTACAGGTGGTTGTTTGCGATTGATTGGTGGTTGTTAAGGAGTGTTATTGGTGTGTTACTGGTGGTTGTTAGGGAGTTGATTGGTGATTGTTAGGCAGCGTTACTGGGGTGTTACTGGTGGTTGTTAGGTAGTTGATTGGGGATGTTAGGGAGTGTTACTGGGGTGTTACAGGTGGTTGTAAGGGCGTTGTTTGGTGGTTGATAGGGAGTTTATTGGGGTTGTTAGGGAGTGTTACTGTGGTTGTTTCTGGTGGTTGTTAGGTAGTTGATTGGTGATTTTTAGGGAGTGTTACTAGGGTGTTACAGGTGGTTGTTAGCGATTGATTGATGTTGTTAGGGAGTTTATTAGGGGTGTTTAGGGAGTGTTACTGGGGTGTTATAGGTGGTTGTAAGGGCGTTGATTGGTGGTTGATAAGGAGTTAATTGGGGTTGTTAGGGAGTGTTACTGGGGTGTTTCTGGTGGTTGTTAGGGAGTTGTTTGGTGATCGTTAGGGAGTGTTACTGGGGTGTTACAGTTGGTTGTTAGGGGGTTGATTGGGGGTTGTTAGGGAGTCTTACTGAGGTGTTTCTGGTTGTTGTTAGGGAGTTCATTGGGGGTTGTTAGGGAGTATTACTGGGGTGTTGCAGGTGGTTGTTTGCGATTGATTGGGGGTTGTTAAGGAGTGTTATTGGGGTGTTACTGGTGGTTTTTAGGGAGTTGATTGGTGATTGTTAGGGAGCGTTACTGGGGTGTTACTGGTGGTTGTTAGGGAGTTGATTGGGGGTTGTTAGGGAGTGTTACTGAGGTGTTTCTGGTGGTTGTTAGGGAGTTCATTGAGGGTTGTTGGGGAGTGTTACTGGGGTGTTTCTGGTGGTTGTTAGAGAGTTGATTGGGTGTTGTTAGGGAGTGTTACTGGGGTGTTACAGGTGGTTGTTAGGGAGTTGATTGGGGGTTGTTAGGGAGTGTTACTGAGGTGTTTCTGGTGGTTGTTAGGGAGTTCATTGGGGGTTGTTGGTGAGTGTTACTGGGGTGTTTCTGGTGGTTGTTAGGGAGTTGATTGGTGATTGTTAGGGAGTGTTACTGGAGTGTTACAGTTGGTTGTTAGGGAGTTGATAGGGGGTTGTTAGGGAGTTGATTGGTGATTGTTAGAGTGTTACTGAGGTGTTTTTCTGGTGGTTGTTAGGGAGTTGATTGGGGGTTGTTAGAGAGTGTTACTGGGGTGTTACAGGTGGTTTTTTGCGATTGATTGGTGATTGTTAGGGAGCGTTACTGGGGTGTTACAGTTGGTTGTTAGGGAGTTGATAGGGGGTTGTTAGGGAGTTGATTGCTGATTGTTAAAGAGTGTTACTGAGGTGTTTCTGGTGGTTGTTAGGGAGTTGATTGGGGTTTGTTAGAGAGTGTTACTGCGGTGTTATAGGTGGTTTTTTGCGATTGATTGGTTATTGTTAGGGAGTGTTACTGGGGTGTTTCTGGTGGTTGTTAGGGAGTTGATTGTGGTTTGTTAGAGAGTGTTACTGGGGTGTTACTGGTGGTTGTTAGGTAGTTGATTGGGGATGTTAGGGAGTGTTACTAGGGTGTTACAGGTGGTTGTAAGGGCGTTGATTGGTGGTTGATAGGGAGTTCATTGGGGCTGTTAGGGAGTGTTACTGGGGTGTTTCTGGTGGTTGTTAGGGAGTTGATTGGTGATTGTTAGGGAGTGTTACTGGGGTGTTACAGTTGGTTGTTAGGGAGTTGATAGGGGGTTGTTAGAGAGTTGATTGGTGATTGTTAGGAAGTGTTACTGAGGTGTTTCTGGTGGTTGTTAGGGAGTTGATTGGGGGTTGTTAGAGAGTGTTACTGGGGTGTTACAGGTGGTTTTTTGCGATTGATTGGTGATTGTTAGGGAGTGTTACTGGGGTGTTTCTCGTGGTTGTTAGGGAGTTGATTGGTGATCGTTAGGGAGTGTTACTGTTGGTTGTTAGGGAGTTGATTGGGGGTTGTTAGGGAGTGTTACTGAGGTGTTTTTTTGTTGGTGGTTGTTAGGGAGTTGATTGGGGGTTGTTAGGGAGTGTTACTGGGGTGTTTCTGGTGGTTATTAGGGAGTTGATTGGTGATTGTTAGGGAGTGTTACTGGGGTGTTACAGTTGGTTGTTAGGGAGTTGATAGGGGGTTGTTAGGGAGTTGATTGCTGATTGTTAAAGAGTGTTACTGAGGTGTTTCTGGTGGTTGTTAGGGAGTTGATTGGGGTTTGTTAGAGAGTGTTACTGGGGTGTTACAGGTGGTTTTTTGCGATTGATTGGTTATTGTTAGGGAGCGTTACTGGGGTGTTACTGGTGATTGTTAAGTAGTTGATTGGGGATGTTAGGGAGTGTTACTGGGGTGTTACAGGTGGTTGTAAGGGCGTTGATTGGTGGTTGATAGGGAGTTTATTGGGGTTGTTAGGGAGTGTTACTGGGGTGTTTCTGGTGGTTGTTAGGGAGTTGATTGGTGATTGTTAGGGAGTGTTACTGCGGTGTTACACTTGGTTGTTAGGGAGTTGATAGGGGGTTGTTAGGGAGTTGATTGGTGATTGTTAGGGAGCGTTACTGGGGTGTTACTGGTGGTTGTTAGGTAGTTGATTGGGGATGTTAGGGAGTGTTACTGGGGTGTTACAGGTGGTTGTAAGGGCGTTGATTGGTGGTTGATAGGGAGTTGATTAGTGATTGTTAGGGAGTATTACTGGGGTGTTACAGGTGGTTGTTTGCGATTGATTGGTGGTTGTTAAGGAGTGTTATTGGTGTGTTACTGGTGGTTGTTAGGGAGTTGATTGGTGATTGTTAGGCAGCGTTACTGGGGTGTTACTGGTGGTTGTTAGGTAGTTGATTGGGGATGTTAGGGAGTGTTACTGGGGTGTTACAGGTGGTTGTAAGGGCGTTGTTTGGTGGTTGATAGGGAGTTTATTGGGGTTGTTAGGGAGTGTTACTGTGTTGTTTCTGGTGGTTGTTAGGTAGTTGATTGGTGATTTTTAGGGAGTGTTACTAGGGTGTTACAGGTGGTTGTTAGCGATTGATTGATGGTTGTTAGGGAGTTTATTAGGGGTGTTTAGGGAGTGTTACTGGGGTGTTATAGGTGGTTGTAAGGGCGTTGATTGGTGGTTGATAAGGAGTTAATTGGGGTTGTTAGGGAGTGTTACTGGGGTGTTTCTGGTGGTTGTTAGGGAGTTGTTTGGTGATCGTTAGGGAGTGTTACTGGGGTGTTACAGTTGGTTGTTAGGGGGTTGATTGGGGGTTGTTAGGGAGTCTTACTGAGGTGTTTCTGGTTGTTTTTAGGGAGTTCATTGGGGGTTGTTAGGGAGTATTACTGGGGTGTTGCAGGTGGTTGTTTGCGATTGATTGGGGGTTGTTAAGGAGTGTTATTGGGGTGTTACTGGTGGTTTTTAGGGAGTTGATTGGTGATTGTTAGGGAGCGTTACTGGGGTGTTACTGGTGGTTGTTAGGGAGTTGATTGGGGGTTGTTAGGGAGTGTTACTGAGGTGTTTCTGGTGGTTGTTAGGGAGTTCATTGAGGGTTGTTGGGGAGTGTTACTGGGGTGTTTCTGGTGGTTGTTAGGGAGTTGATTGGGTGTTGTTAGGGAGTGTTACTGGGGTGTTACAGGTGGTTGTTAGGGAGTTGATTGGGGGTTGTTAGGGAGTGTTACTGAGGTGTTTCTGGTGGTTGTTAGGGAGTTCATTGGGGGTTGTTGGTGAGTGTTACTGGGGTGTTTCTGGTGGTTGTTAGGGAGTTGATTGGTGATTGTTAGGGAGTGTTACTGGAGTGTTACAGTTGGTTGTTAGGGAGTTGATAGGGGGTTGTTAGGGAGTTGATTGGTGATTGTTAGAAAGTGTTACTGAGGTGTTTCTGGTGGTTGTTAGGGAGTTGATTGGGGGTTGTTAGAGAGTGTTACTGGGGTGTTACAGGTGGTTTTTTGCGATTGATTGGTGATTGTTAGGGAGCGTTACTGGGGTGTTACAGTTGGTTGTTAGGGAGTTGATAGGGGGTTGTTAGGGAGTTGATTGCTGATTGTTAAAGAGTGTTACTGAGGTGTTTCTGGTGGTTGTTAGGGAGTTGATTGGGGTTTGTTAGAGAGTGTTACTGCGGTGTTATAGGTGGTTTTTTGCGATTGATTGGTGATTGTTAGGGAGTGTTACTGGGGTGTTACTGGTGGTTGTTAGGTAGTTGATTGGGGATGTTAGGGAGTGTTACTGGGGTGTTACAGGTGGTTGTAAGGGCGTTGATTGGTGGTTGATAGGGAGTTTATTGGGGTTGTTAGGGAGTGTTACTGGGGTGTTTCTGGTGGTTGTTAGGGAGTTGATTGGTGATTGTTAGGGAGTGTTACTGCGGTGTTACACTTGGTTGTTAGGGAGTTGATAGGGGGTTGTTAGGGAGTTGATTGGTGATTGTTAGGGAGCGTTACTGGGCTGTTACTGGTGGTTGTTAGGTAGTTGATTGGGGATGTTAGGGAGTGTTACTGGGGTGTTACAGGTGGTTGTAAGGGCGTTGTTTGGTGGTTGATAGGGAGTTTATTGGGGTTGTTAGGGAGTGTTACTGGGTTGTTTCTTGTGGTTGTTAGGGAGTTGATGGGTGATCGTTAGGGTGTGTTACTGGGGTGTTACAGGTGGTTGTTAGCGATTGATTGATGGTTGTTAGGGAGTTGATTAGGGGTGTTTAGGGAGTGTTACTGGGGTGTTATAGGTGGTTGTAAGGGCGTTGATTGGTTGTTGTTAGGGAGTTCATTGGGGGTTGTTAGGGAGTATTACTGGGGTGTTGCAGGTGGTTGTTTGCGATTGATTGGGGGTTGTTAAGGAGTGTTATTGGGGTGTTACTGGTGGTTTTTAGGGAGTTGATTGGTGATTGTTAGGGAGCGTTACTGGGGTGTTACTGGTGGTTGTTAGGGAGTTGATTGGGGGTTGTTAGGGAGTGTTACTGAGGTGTTTCTGGTGGTTGTTAGGGAGTTCATTGAGGGTTGTTGGGGAGTGTTACTGGGGTGTTTCTGGTGGTTGTTAGGGAGTTGATTGGGTGTTGTTAGGGAGTGTTACTGGGGTGTTACAGGTGGTTGTTAGGGAGTTGATTGGGGGTTGTTAGGGAGTGTTACTGAGGTGTTTTGGTGGTGGTGTTAGGGAGTTCATTGGGGGTTGTTGGTGAGTGTTACTGGGGTGTTTCTGGTGGTTGTTAGGGAGTTGATTGGTGATTGTTAGGGAGTGTTACTGGAGTGTTACAGTTGGTTGTTAGGGAGTTGATAAGGGGTTGTTAGGGAGTTGATTGGTGATTGTTAGAAAGTGTTACTGAGGTGTTTCTGGTGGTTGTTAGGGAGTTGATTGGGGGTTGTTAGAGAGTGTTACTGGGGTGTTACAGGTGGTTTTTTGCGATTGATTGGTGATTGTTAGGGAGCGTTACTGGGGTGTTACAGTTGGTTGTTAGGGAGTTGATAGGGGGTTGTTAGGGAGTTGATTGCTGATTGTTAAAGAGTGTTACTGAGGTGTTTCTGGTGGTTGTTAGGGAGTTGATTGGGGTTTGTTAGAGAGTGTTACTGCGGTGTTATAGGTGGTTTTTTGCGATTGATTGGTTATTGTTAGGGAGCGTTACTGGGGTGTTACTGGTGATTGTTAAGTAGTTGATTGGGGATGTTAGGGAGTGTTACTGGGGTGTTACAGGTGGTTGTAAGGGCGTTGATTGGTGGTTGATAGGGAGTTCATTGGGGCTGTTAGGGAGTGTTACTGGGGTGTTTCTGGTGGTTGTTAGGGAGTTGATTGGTGATTGTTAGGGAGTGTTACTGGGTGTTACAGGTGGTTGTTAGGGAGTTGATAGGGGGTTGTTAGGGAGTTGATTGGGGTGATTGTTAGGGAGCGTTTACTGGGGTGATTACTGGTGGTTGTTAGGTAGTTGATTGGGGATGTTAGGGAGTGTTACTGGGGTGTTACAGGTGGTTGTAAGGGCGTTGTTTGGTGGTTGATAGGGAGTTTATTGGGGTTGTTAGGGACTGTTACTGGGGTGTTTCTGGTGGTTGTTAGGGAGTTGATTGGTGATAATTAGGGAGTGTTACTGGGGTGTTACAGTTGGTTGTTTGGGGGGGTTGTTAGGGAGTTTGGGGGTTGTTAGGGAGTGTTACTGAGGTGTTTCTGGTGGTTATTAGGGAGTTCATTGGGGGTTGTTAGGGAGTATTACTGGGGTGTTACAGGTGGTTGTTTTCGATTGATTGGTGGTTGTTAAGGAGTGTTATTGGGGTGTTACTGGTGGTTGTTAGGGAGTTGATTGGTGATTGTTAGAGAGTGTTATGGGTGTTACTGTTAGGTGTTTTGGTGGTTGTTAGGGAGTTGATTGGGGGTTGTTAGGGAGTGTTACTGGGGTGTTACAGGTGGTTTTTTGGGATTGATTGGTGATTGTTAGGGAGTGTTACTGGGGTGTTACAGTTGGTTTGTTAGGGAGTTGATAGGGGGTTGTTAGGGAGTTGATTGGGTGATTGTTAAAGAGTGTTACTGAGGTGTTTCTGGTGGTTGTTAGGGAGTTGATTGGGGTTTGTTAGAGAGTGTTACTGGGGTGTTACTGGTGGTTTTTTAGCGAGTTGATTGGTTATTGTTAGGGAGTGTTACTGGGGTGTTACTGGTGGTTGTTAGGTAGTTGATTGGGGATGTTAGGGAGTGTTACTGGGGTGTTACAGGTGGTTGTAAGGGCGTTGATTGGTGGTTGATAGGGAGTTTATTGGGGTTGTTAGGGAGTGTTACTGGGGTGTTTCTGGTGGTTGTTAGGGGCGTTGTGTTGATTGGTGATTGTTAGGGAGTGTTACTGGGTGTTACACTGGTTGTTAGGGAGTTGATAGGGGGTTGTTAGGGAGTTGATTGGTGATTGTTAGGGAGCGTTACTGGGCTTGTTACTGGTGGTTGTTAGGGTTGTTAGTTGATTGGGGATGGTTGTTAGGGAGTGTTACTGGGGTTGTTACAGGTGGTTGTAAGGGCGTTGTTTGGTGGTTGATAGGGAGTTTTATTGGGGTGTTGTTAGGGAGTGTTACTGGGGTGTTTCTTGGTGGTTGTTAGGGAGTTGATGGGTGTTGTTAGGGTGTGTTACTGGGGTGTTACAGGTGGTTGTGGGGATTGATTGGTGGTTGTTAGGGAGTTGATTAGGGGTGTTTAGGGAGTGTTTACTGGGGTGTTACAGGTGGTTGTTAGGGCGTTGATTGGTTGTTGTTAGGGAGTTGTTGGGGGTTGTTAGGGAGTGTTACTGGGGGTTAGGGATAGTGTTGCAGGTGGTTGTTTGGGAGTTGATTGGGGGTTGTTAGGGAGTGTTATGGGGTGTTACTGGTGGTTTTAGGGAGTTGATTGGTGATTGTTAGGGAGTGTTACTGGGGTGTTACTGGTGGTTGTTAGGGAGTTGATTGGGGGTTGTTAGGGAGTGTTACTGGGTGTTAGGGAGTTGATGGGGGTTGTTAGGGAGTGTTACTTGAGGTGTTGTTAGGGAGTTGATTGGGGTTGTTAGGGAGTGTTACTGGGTGTTTCTGGTGGTTGTTAGGGAGTTGATTGGGTGTTGTTAGGGAGTGTTACTGGGGTGTTACAGGTGGTTGTTAGGGAGTTGATTGGGGGTTGTTAGGGAGTGTTACTGAGGTGTTTCTGGTGGTTGTTAGGGAGTTCATTGGGGGTTGTTGGTGAGTGTTACTGGGGTGTTTCTGGTGGTTGTTAGGGAGTTGATTGGTGATTGTTAGGGAGTGTTACTGTTACTGGAGTGTTACAGTTGGTTGTTAGGGAGTTGATAGGGGTTGTTAGGGAGTTGATTGGTGATTGTTAGAAAGTGTTACTGAGGTGTTTCTGGTGGTTGTTAGGGAGTTGATTGGGGGTTGTTAGAGAGTGTTACTGGGGTGTTACAGGTGGTTTTTTGCGATTGATTGGTGATTGTTAGGGAGCGTTACTGGGGTGTTACAGGTTGGTTGTTATGGGAGTTGTTAGGGGTTGTTACTGGGGTGTTACAGGTGAGTTAGGGCGTTTGATTGGATTGCTGGTGATGTTAGGGAGTGTTACTGGGTGTTTCTGGTGGTTGTTAGGGAGTTGATTGGGGTTTGTTAGGGAGTGTTACTGGGGTGTTACAGGTGGTTTTTTGGCGATTGATTGGTTATTGTTAGGGAGCGTTACTGGGGTGTTACTGGTGGTTGTTAGGGAGTTGATTGGGGATGTTAGGGAGTGTTACTGGGGTGTTACAGGTGGTTGTAAGGGCGTTGATTGGTGGTTGATAGGGAGTTGATTTGGGGTTAGTTAGGGAGTGTTACTGGGGTGTTTCTGGTGGTTGTTAGGGAGTTGATTGGTGATTGTTAGGGAGTGTTACTGGGTGTTACAGGTGGTTGTTAGGGAGTTGATTGTTAGGGAGTTGATTGTGATTGTTAGGGAGCGTTACTGGGGTGTTACTGGTGGTTGTTAGGGTTGATTGGGGATGTTTAGGGAGTGTTACTGGGGTGTTACAGGTGGTTGTAAGGGCGTTGTTTGGTGGTTGATAGGGAGTTTATTGGGGTTGTTAGGGAGTGTTACTGGGGTGTTTCTGGTGGTTGTTAGGGAGTTGATTGGTGATAATTAGGGAGTGTTACTGGGGTGTTACAGTTGGTTGTTTGGGGGTTGTTAGGGAGTGTTACTGAGGTGTTTCTGGTGGTTGTTAGG